>BRZM01002028.1:0-53819 GCA_033238685.1 Lates japonicus
ACACGCACATATACATTCTCCACGGGATGCAAAGCGAAACACGCTTTTCTGCCTTCATCTAAATTTCCACTTAAACAAAACACTTTTTTTTGGTCTTGGTCTTTTGTCGATACATTTTTCTCTCCTCCTCTCTTCCTGTCTCTACACCTGACCATAACTGTCACAAACGTATTTTACAGAAGGAATTGCCTCCCAAATCCAACTCCAAATGAGAGCAGGGACTGCTGAAATGCCTTTGGTTTATTACCCCATTAATCTGTGGTTATGTAGCCCAGTGACTTCAAATTTGATACTGAGCACTCATATCTGTCTGATTCAAAGCATCCTGTGTAATCTCAAAAGAGAAATGCACTGGTTTCTGAAACACATGGGAACATTGCCATAATCTCCTCCACAACTAGGGTCAGTCCTAACATCAGCTGGGGTTAATTGTAACGATCATAAAAAGTGCTCATTTTCTAATTAAATTCTAATTACTTTTGTCATTAATTTTAATGGGGTCATTTATAATGTCTCAACAACGGAAGCATGTATGCTACATGCCTCTATGCGTTTTGTGAAAGCAAACATGGATGTATGCATGCATGTGTCTCTGGAGCTAAACTAAAAACAGCATGACACCAAATTAGAATCTCAGTCACGGGTAACTGCTGTTTTCCCCAAAATGCAGCGGCAGAGCACATGTCACTTTGTTTAATGTAAATGGAAGCTGGAGACAGGCATGGCAGCAGGAATTTGTTTTTCGAAAAAACACAGTTTCTTTTTTAGATTAGCCCATGGAATTATGGTCTTATGAGTCTGCATTTCATGAACAACTAAACTGACATGTTGCATTATTGCATGAAAGTACAGTGAGTGTGGATATGTTGATGTTCATCTTAATGGCTTGGAAAATACTCAGATTGCTTGGGATGGTATTATTTGTGTCTTTGAAAAATTGATTGATACACTTCATAATGATTTTTCCTGAAAATTGAATTTTGGAATAAAACTCTTTACATTAACTCTTTTCATTTTAACAACATCAACAACAAATCCCATGAAAATACCAAAATCAACAATACTTCACTCTGTCTCCCATTACTTTCAAACTTCCTTCCACTGTGTGGCCCATGCCTGGCTGCACCTACTAAGGTCATAAGTCTTAGAAAATAGGTCATACACATTTAGTTTCTTATTTAAAAAAAACAAAAACGTAAGTAATATCTTAAAATAGCTGGGCACTGTAGTTTTCAGCAAATGTTACTCAAACAGGAGTAAACCATACACTTGCTGGGGACTACTTTCAGCTGCGGATTAATACATCTTTGGGAGTATTTGCAGCAGCAGGAGGGAGTATGCAGGATTAATTTAAACTACAGCACCCATGTTCACCAAAATAAAGGAACATGTCATCTAGTGCAACGGTATGGGTCACTGACATGTTTTTAACAGTTTTTAGACAAACCTGTCTTATCCTATAACTTAACCACCCATTACGTGTTGTTATGACTGGTGGTTAAAGCATTGATTATAGGCTGACAGATAAAGTAAAGTGTGTTTGGATGTCACTGTGTGCATTTGTGACTATTAGTGAACTCTACAGAAATAGAACATCACTCCGTAAGTCTGGATCACTTTCAAAGTATTTCTGAGGGCTTGTTGTGGTTAACCCTGTATGTTACATCTGCACCCAGTCTGTCCTCTTTACTCCAAACCCCATGCTGCCTCCCCAACAGCAGCGGAAAATCTCAGTAGCTGCTCTCACCCCTCTGGCCTCTATGGCAGGGAGGCACTTGTGAGATCAGAAAGGTCAAATGAGTCTCCTACCATGAGGACACTTTGAGGTGAAAGCTGTTTGGCCAATGACAAGGCAATATTTTTGCTTCTTGAGACAATGATAACGCAGTTCATGGGGATGAAGGCACTGATTCTTTTCAGGACATCGGTTTAGTGCTGAGTACCTTCCTAGTAATTGCATACCTGCTGAGTAAATATGTTTTAATCACAGCTGGTCATAGAAAGTTTGAGCGATTCCTTCGTTACCTTTCATTGTTTATTTTATTTACAACAGACCGACCCATGCCTTGGGTTTTATTTAACCGTAACAGTCAGTTTGCACTGGAGTAGTTTCAGCTTGGCACAATTTATGGTGTCTCTAATTGTTCGCCACTCCTGTGTCATGGCGGCGTATGTTTGAACGAACAAACACGTGCTGTGCTGTTTCTCCAACCACTCGTCGTCCTAGGCCTAACAGCCCTTACTGGCACGATGAATTTGATAAATCCTCTTATCGCCCCGGGAGACAATTAAAGCGCATGTGACAGGGGTCCCTATCTCCGCTTTCCTCCTGTAGCGCTTCATTTAGAAGCCATTTGTCTCCGCTATGGATTTCCTATTTTTAATGGCGTGCGTATGCAGGGGTCGGGGCCGTGCTGAATAATAGATGCCTTTCTCTCCCTCTCTTTGCCTTTCATTCCCTCTCTCGCTCATTTCCTCATCGCCGGGGCCCCATGGGAAGGTGTCGGTGTCACTCTGGAAACCAAGGTGCAGCACTCCTAGTGCTCTCCAGATTCTGGCAGGAGGCTATTCAATCTAGCGGACGAGGCTTTTGGTGAAAGCCGGCGGCAGACAGTGAGCTGATATCAACGGGCACACGTTAACCCTCAGCCACCCCCCCACATCCCCCAGTAAAGGACGTTTATCACAGAAAGCGGGGCCGCTGCGCAGTGAGGTGATATATCGCCCTGGCCGAGCGCGAATGAATAGACTAGTAATTATCCCGTTAAAAGGGTGGCCAGACAAAGAGAGAGCCTCGCTATAATTTAAATTGTTTTGTTTCCCCCCACAGTCGAAGCCTGGCCCGCTGACTGACATCAGGGAATGGGAAAAGTGAGCCTATTTATAGCCTGAGACGTTCAGCTAATTGTAGAATTTAATAAGGTTTCTGGAAGAGTGGATTCTGTAAAAGCCAGAGGCCTGCACCTCCCCTCCAGTCTGCTCTTATATCTCCTCAACATCTTTCTTTGGCTTTGCAGTTTCGCCCGCTCCCATATTTCTCTCTACATCTTTCACTTGATCCTACCCTCCCATCTTGCCATCTTCTATCCCACCATCTCCTCTTTTTGTGTATCCTGACCTCTCCTCCCCCCATGGCTCACCTCCCAACAACCCCTCAATCTTTTTTCTCCCTCTTCCTCATCCTGTTATCCCCTATCACATAAAATCTACCTTAGACTAATACTCCTCTCAGTTTGTTTGCGTGACTCTGATTGTGTGATTCCCGGCATGTCACAGTGGCTTAAGGTGTGCATGGATATGTGTGTGTGTGAAGATGCGTCCGAGTGTGTGTGCATGTGTGCGCATGTGGTCTCGTCTGGTGTGTGTAGGACAGGGGTAATTGAGCTCAGAGGGTTTTCTGTCTTTGGTGGCAGAGGGGAAATTGGAATCTTCAGAATCCATTAGAGAGACCCTCTCACTGTGTGTGTGTGTGTGTGTGTGTGTGTTTTGTGTGTTTGTTGTGAATGTGTGTGTGCGTCATGTCTGCATATTTGTGAAAAAGAGGCATGTGATGTGCGTTGGGGGGTAAAGGAGTAACAATGGAACAATGACAATGTAGACGATGCAGAGTTTAAATATGAGCTATAAAGTCACAAATTAACTGAAACTGAAACCTTCTCGCTTGCTTTGTGGTGTATATGTGCGTCTGAGAATGTGTGTGTGTGTGTGTGTGTGTGTGGAGTCTCTGGTGTGTACACGCCGGTGCTCTGACACTAACTGACTGAGTTCCTTCATGGACTGCAGAGGGAAATGGGGAGAAAGAAGAGAGGGAAGGTGAGCGAAGAGAGAGGGGGAACAGCAGGTAGCCAGCAGCAGATGGTCTCAGGCTTCCTCCCTGCAGAGCTATCACTCTCCTCCTCTTTCTCTCTGTGCTCCTGCCTCGTGTTCTTTCCTGCATCACACATTGTATAATGTATCGTCTCACCTCAGCGTCCTTGGTCATGTACTGTATTTACTTATTTACTTCTTACACTCAACTCATATTTAAACCACCTTCTGTTGGCAGGGTTTTGTAGGGTTGAGTTGATTTGTCACTGATGTGGCAGTGTTAGAGGAATATGTTTAAAGATAAGACCTCATTCAATACTTTTATTAATGTCAAATCCCATGAAATGACCAAACAAATAAAATATTCATCATACTAATAAGTGTATGTATTGAAAGCCTGACACAGCTTATTCCACTGTGCCATATAGAGCTCCATTGTTGTCCAAATACTATTAAAAGCATGTCAGTGAATGACACCATTGCACGAGGCAATGAATGCTCCTCATGAAGATGCTGTGAATCATATGCTATGGCCTTCACAGTCTTCAGATCTAAACCCAATTATTCAAACAGAGATTTTGGAGAAAGGTATGTCAGTACCAGGCCAAGCACTGCTAAGGAGATTTGCAGTGGCCCAAGACCTTACAAAAATTATGTTTGCTTTTTTTTTTTTTTTTTTTAAATATATCAACCTTTTTTTATGTATATTTTAATTTTAAAAAAATATATATTTTTTTAGCTCCATTCCAATACAGTAGAGTGTAACTCTTAAAATAACTTGGCACAAAAATGGCTAGATACCACCAGAGGTAAGTGAGAAGACATATTTTTTCCATAATTTAGGTGAAGTAAGTGCACACACTGTGGATCTTAGTTGAGATATATGTAATCGGTTACATACAAAATAATTATTCTATGTGAATTAAGTTTCTCATCAATGTCATTTCAGTATTAGATTTTACGACATTATGTGAATTAATCCAGATAAATTTGTGTTTATTTTGTACAGGATTTACATGGGTAATAAAATGTGAAAAAATGTCACTGTCTTGTCATTTAAAGTGATAAGTGGGTTTTTGTTTGACCAAAGCATGTGTTGTTGAGGGATCAAGTTTGGGTCAATACAGTCACAATGTAAGGACTGTAGTCACAGCTTCTTTAACAGCCTGTGTGTGTGTGTGTGTTTTCTGACAAGCTGTCATGTCTATAAAGTTCTGTTTATGTTGTTCAACTTACATTGATATGAAACTGTATCCATGCTATGCAGTAGGGAGGTAAGCATATGTATGTCCCTCAGTGTGTGTGTGTGTGTGTGTGTGAGGTTGTGTGTACCTGTATGTGTTTGTTTGGATGTGTGTGTGTGTGTGTGTAATGATTAGCCTTCTCTTAATGGGAAAATAACGTCAAAGCCACTGGGACGTTTAATCCATCTGAGCTGATTCCATTTCCATCACAGCTATTGATCAACTCCAGTGACAAATCAACAGGGGGCTACGTGTGTGTGTGAGTGAGAGAGAGAGAGAGAGTGTGTGTGTGTGTGTGTGTGTGATGAGGGGAAAACCTTACACAGCATTTTACTATGTCACAAACCAAACACCTAATGCAACAGTAGACTCCAATAAGGTGCTTTCCTTTTTTTTCCTTCTTTCTCTCAGTCTTCCTTTCCCTCCTTCCTTCATTTGGTTTTCATCTCTTTTCCTCTCTTGTTTTGTCTCTGTTTTCAGGCTCACACTCATCTTGCCTCCCTCCCTCTCTCTAGTCGTTAAGTGGTATTGGCTTTAAAGGGGCAGCAAATCAGTTGCTGATTAATACTGAATTTTTGGGGCCATTTGTCTGCACCGTTGCCCCTGTCTGTGACACCCAGCCCCCCCTCTCTTTTTTCTCCTCCCTTCTCTCTACCTCTCGTTCTCCTTCCCTCAGCGGTGATGAATGGCCGGCTGATTGCCGAGGGATTAGAGTCGTCACGGTTACCTGTGCCTTGACAAAGTGGTCCTGATTGATGACCGAGGCACTTGGGGTTATATCCGAATGGACTTGTATGTGTCTACGTGTGTGTGTGTGTGTGTGCTTCAGCGGAAGTTGTGTGTGGTCTGTATGTGTACAGGCAGGGTTAGTGTACACAGTTTATCGTGTTTGTTGCTGTGATTAGGGGCAGGGCTCTACTGTGTAAAGTGTGTGTATATGTGTGTATTTGAACGGGGCAGGGGTGAGCTCCTGCTCCTCTCAGACACTGATTCCATGCGACAAAGATTGGCGAGGTCCCGGCAGCAATGTGACCGCAATGACACCCGAGAACCGGGTAAACGGGTGCTAGTGGACACTGATGAATCGGCACTCGGAGGAATCGAACACAAGCCTAATCAGCGCATGGATCCCCCTGCAGCAACATTTTTCAGTTTTGTCCTGCCTTATCAGGTGCAGGCCGTCAGCTCTGTCAGAACTCATTGGTCCGACCCCTCTGTCACTCACACCCATTGGTGATTAGGTGCATCACAAATTATCAAGCAGGGGCTGTGATTTCGGCAGCAGCCCTGGGTGTTCAAAGATAAGTGTGCATACGTATGCACAACTTCACTTGAGCTACTGACATGTTTATGACAAATTACATTTAAAACAAGAGCTTTAGCTTGTGTGGACTCTTAGATCGCCTTTGAGGAGCCAGATGAGTAGATTTTTTTTCTCTTACATAATCTTTAACATCAGCTAGGAGAGGGATGGTTTGTCAGGAGGGATGACCTGGATCCTGGCCCAAAACCTTATGAGCATATTATGTAAACTACAGCTCAACCAGGAAGCTGTTACAGAGCAACACAGTCTCATGACAGTTCGTGAAATAGTCACGAAATCTGATGTATCGATTCGTGCACATGGACAGGAATTTGCCAATTTTTCATGACATATTGTGAAATATCAACTTGTAGCGACTACTGCATCATTACGCTTCAGTTCAGACACTCACAGCAACTGGTTAAGGTTAGTGAAAGATCGTGGTTTGGTTTAATACAGAAAAAGTTCACAGTGACTTCAAATACAACATGTTTATTTTAAATGTAACCAAACCACGATCACTAATTGTAACCAAAGTGATTTTGTTGCCTAAAGCTCACCACCAATTGGATCCTGGATGCTAACTGTGGTCTCCAGTGTGACAGTCATGCATGTTGTTTGCCCACCATTGACCCCAACCACTTCCTTTGGACTCTGCTAATGAAGGTAGCACTAAATAAAAAAAACCAAACATGTTTCCAATTAAAATACAATAGGTTGAAAATTGTACTTTGGAAAAAATACAAACTCATGAACTGCTGTTGGAGTGCACTGTATAGAGAGGAGTGACAATTAAAAGGGAAGTCATGAATAAATGAATGGAGAAAAGTAATAAAAATAGCCTCTATACAGGGGTCACTGAATGGTTTGATGAGTATGGAAATGATGTGATCTATATGGTCTTCACAGTCACCAAGTCTCAACCCATTTGAACAGTTATGGGAGATTCTGGAGTGACGTGTTGGATAATGCACTCTAGCACCGTCATCAAAACACGAAATGAGGAATCATTTGGACAAATGGTCTTTACAAACTTGTAATTCAAAACTTGTAATTCAAACTGTATTTCTGCATTATGAGGCAACTTCTGTCCAGAAGAAACAGTCCACAAGCAAAGCACCTGGAGAATCTACTTTTAAGTAGCTTGACATGTTTTTCTGCTAGAAGTCTACAGAGAAGATTAAGTTCAAAATGGCACAGTCAGAAAAAGTTTTTTTTTGTTTGTTTGTTTTTGCTTTATCCACTATTTCTAAGTGTTACCTTTCTGCTTTCCATAAATTCAAGGTTAACCTTGGCATTGCATTAAAGACAGTAATGTCTAGTTTGGATGTCAGAAGCTGCAGTCTAAGGGTAGGTAGAAGTCTGGAATAATTTAGTGATTTAATTGCAGATAATTGGTTTAATTCATAATAAATCTTCAAGGGTAAATAGGATGTTGTGGTATCCCAGAATCACAGGTACTCTCAGGAACCACATCTGTATTCACCTACACCACCTTCTATCTACTCCAAGGCTTAGAACGTGCTCATGATCATTTTACCACTTATTTTAAAACTTACTCCTGACACTTGCCCTGAAAATGACATTTTCTTCTTGGAAATGGGATTTCCTGATGAGACATGCAGAAAGAGGGAGATAACACCTCATATAGACAAATGGAGAGGGGCTTTCTCTTGTGGGTTTCTCTGAGAAGCTGTCAGAGAAGGGGATCCTGGGACGAGGAGGAGGAGGAGGAGGAGAAGATCCCTCCTGTCCCTCCAGGCTACAGAGGGATGAAGGATGGAGAGATGGAGAGACGAAGAGATGTGTAGTTTGGTTAGAAGATGATTATGTCAGGGCAGTAGAGGCTGAGGAAGAGCCTTGACTAATTATAGTCATCTATTACAGACACAATTAAAACCTGGCTAATTTACTGCAGCCCGACGCTCGCACACCCAGCTGATTTATACCAGAGCTCAATGACACCCGGAGGACACACTCACACACACTCAAATGCACAGACTTGCATGAACGCAGAGGGGACAATATACTCAAAGACACACACACACACACACACAAATACGTTTCATCTATTCCTTTCTTTTGTTGACTGTATTTTCAAATATTCCATATTAACATTATGTCTAATTGTGTAACAGCACACAGACTCAAAGAAAACTTAGTAGTCCACCTCTGTGGTTGACAGTGTTATATGTAGACTGTTTTCATGGCACACCATCTGGTCACACCAACATAAAATTAATGGAGAAATTAAATAATTTCAGTGGGAATTAGCCCAATCAGTGGGGGCAAAGTAAATCTTTGATGTGACTTGTGTCACTGGCCAGTCGCTGTCTTGACAGTGCTAACCATTGAGGGAATGGAGAGCCCAAAGTGGAGGAAGCTATCATAAGTCCCTTTTATAGAGCCCGTTCAAGGCAGGAATGCCGTGCTGTTATTCCGCTTCGCCATTGTGTGTAAAAGGTATAAATGTGTGTAAAAAGGGGGAGCTGACATGGTGGGATGAACACAGATGCTGTTGTGTTACACATTATGCCTGTGATTTCGAGAAGGGTCACATGCTATTACGTCTAAAATCACACAGCGGGGTGTCATTATGCTGGTAAACGGCAATATAGCAGGCTCTCTGTTTGAAAGAGGCTATAGCACCATTCACGTTTATTTCACCTCCTGTGTCGGAATGTAAACTACTCCACAAAAGAGGAGTGGTTTGTAGATAGTAATGAGACAGGACTTGATGGTACAAATGTGCCTTCTGAATAAACTGCATGAACTTACTGTCCAGTCAGCAACCAAAGTTTTTACATTTCTCTGAGGCTACCTGACTTCATATTTACACTATTTATATTGTTACACTTCCATCATACACACAAACGCACACATACATACTTACAAGCAAACACAAATACTTTATTCTACCCTTCTCTCTGCCATGTGTTTATACAGTCAGGTGTGAGCTAGTGAGCCCTGTATCTCGTGGTCCCAGCAGTGTGACCTGTGCATAATCGTTGTCACTATGTGTCAATCACCTCTCATATATACAGTATACACGGGACAGACCAAGACACAAGGAGGGGAGAGAGAGAGAGAGAGAGAGAAGAGAGGGAGGCAAAAAGAGATATTGAAAGAGGGAAGGAAAAGAAAGAGTGGGGGAAAAAAGAGAGCAATATGTCAGCAATTTTCTTAGTCCTCCAATAGGTTGTCAAGGTGTTTGGTTGCTGTGGCAACCAGACTCCGCCTCCTGACGGGATAGGCCATGCCTGTCTGCCTTTGCTCCTCCCCCAAATTTATCAATCAAGGCAAAATCCTGACAGGAGACCCACCCATGTGGGTGGCTCAGCCAATAGAAATCTCCCCTCTCTCCTGCTCTCTCTCTCTCTCCCTCTGTGTCTCTTAACAGCCCTCAGGTGATGCAGCACTTTAAGGGTTAAGTCGGCAGCGTGCTGGAGCTCTGCAGAGGTGACAGATGCTTCCTATCCCACCCAGCACCACAGGGGAACCGGAGACACTCAGCATACCAATGAGCCACCGTCTGACACACACACACACACACACACACACACACACACACACACACACACACACAACAGGCATAAATATGCATATGTGAATGCACAGAGATCACAAACGTACCCAAAAACACACACACCAACTCCCACACGTATGCTCAGATGCATACTCTGTGTACCTGCTGGGGTATATAAAAGATGTCATATTTATGATAAACATCTGTATGCACATCATTTGAACATCTTCCCACTTTGTACAACCCAGCGTTAAAAACAAATAGATGCGCATGGCTTGCTTTCCAGTGGGAGTCAGGCAGATGTGATCCTTTGTCTCAACACATGACCTGCTACAGAGGGCCACTGCACACAGCCATGCAGTAGCAGGCGCACACACTCGCGTAAAATGCACACACGCATGCAGATACATTCAAACATATGGTGCAAACACAGTACATGCACACAAGCAGACACATACACGCGCTATAAAAGTGACAGCTGTCGATATGATGGAGCACTCGGAGAAGGGGAAGTGAAGGCTTAGCCACCGCGCAACATGGTGTCGAGAAGACCTGCTATTCATTTTCAGCTTAATATGTTCCAGCCCATTGGAAAAACATTGCAGCATATAATGTGAGCAATTTCATATGCGCACACCACTCCTCACAGCTTTCTATCCGAAACGCCAGGCAATATGAAGAGACCAGATTTAGCTGATGGTTGACTGACTTCAAAAATAACACACAGCCTGTGAGTGTGTGTGAGGAGATGTCTGCTTGGTTTTGTGTGTGTAAAAGCATTTGCATTTGAGTTTGTATGTATATGCGTATGTGTGTGTGTGTGTGTGTGTGTCTGTATCTGGATATATATGTGTGTGTGTTAATTAATCCAGTCCCATCCACGTCTCTGTTACGCATCTCTGCACATTTACTCTCCATTGCAGCCTCACTTGATTGTGGTGTTTATCCACCAAGGCAGCGCAGATGATCAGCATAGTGACACTGGATGAATGTCTCTACCATCACAGATGCAAATATGTAGAAACGTGCAACACACACTCACACACTAATCTCCAGCGTTGACATTTGAGAGCCCAAAGTAGTCATTCTCTCTTTGAAAACAAAACATTACGCATGCACACACTGGCATGTGATGAATAAAATTCTCTGACAAAAATGCTCATATACACCCTTGCACACACACACATACACACTCACATACACAAACAAGCACAGTGAGCCCCAGCCGGTCCCCTAGCATCTTTATATGGGTAAATAAATGGTGTGCTTGGCAGTGGGTAAATGCATGTGCTCTCAGCCTGCGGGCCCAGATGGCAGCCCAGTCGTTTGCTTTACCTAGTTTTGTTTAATTACTACAATCAACTCTCTATTTCTTCAATTAATCACCACCAACCTGTTCCATTAGTCTCTCTCTCTCTCTCTCTCTTGTTCATACAAATCACAAAGGCTACACAGCTATATTCACATATTAAATATAGAAAAATGGCAAATACACAGAGAGATCACAGACATGTTAATATTAACCACAAGGAGGGTATTCATGTAAATGCCACACACACACACACACACACACACACAGCACATGCAGCTGTGGCCCCTGTCAAGTTATTAGCATTTTAAATGATTAAACTTTATATGAACCTTATGATGAAGGGAGAAAAAAGGGAGAGAAAACAAGCAGCAGGCTGTGGCACACAGTGATGGGATGGAGAGATGGAGTAGGGGGAGGAGTGGAGCATCGAGGCAGCGTGGAGGTGGCTGACAGCAGCCGGGCACGCGAGAATAACGGGGCGGAAAGCACTTCATTACGTCCTTTTATTCCGTTATAATCACCGCACGGCCATCACTCCTCGGCGACACCGGGGCCCAGGCACTGACACGAGGATTGATGCACCGGAAACGCAGGGCTCCTGCAAAACAATAAACAACACCATTAACCAACGTGGCCCCGTCGACGCAGTAAACAGTTCATATTAATTATGATCTGCCCGAAGCGCGCCTCCACGTTGCATTTAATCCGCCCTAATATGACGACAGCCAAGAAGATTGTCAATTATAGTTTTATGTGTAGATGATCACGGATGCAGGTCTTGCAGCTTGTAATAGAATTAGATGGAATCAATTTGAAGCACAAAGCGAGACAGAGATGAATTGTTATACAAGCAGGCCCAAGTAATTTTATCATCAACCCAACGAGGTACATTTACTCCAAGTAAACACTTTATACACACTTTAGGAATTGGCTTCGCTCAAGTAGAGCACATTTGTGAGCGTCTCACACAGGACCCCAGCGTGCGACTGTGTTGTCGGTGAGAAGGTATATGAGAAATCACCGATGCATTCCTAATAAAACAGGTCTAATCACAGTTTTATCCCGGCTATCAAAACATTACGGTTTTAATTTAGTGCGGAGCCTCTCTAAATGTGATCTTAGGGTCTCTGTGTTAACGCCGAGGTAAGATTTCAGAACACCAAATGTGACATTATGGCACAATTACTGCGTAGTGGGAACATGTTCACAAACACACACCATCCTGCGTCCCAGTCATGGCAGCCACTGTTTGTCTTCTACTGCCATCTACAGGTCAATGAGCGGTACTTCCACTTTGGAAACGCTGAAAAATCCGTTTCATCTTTTCCCTTCGACCCGATTGAGTTTGTTATCTTCGGGCAGATACAGACCATTATCTTACCACAGTACCTTTGACCTTTTTCTTTCTTTCTTTCTTTTTGTCATTTCATATCATGACCATATATGAAACTGCACCTGTATCTTATTTAACCTTATTATCAGATATTTTGTTTTGATGATTGATTTTAACTTTTGTTTTTAAATGTATTTTTTACATTTTGATGTTTTTCATGTATAACTTATCTTTCTGTTTTATTCATCTGTGTTTTGTCCTCTATATTTTTCAATAGCTGTTTTTCACAGCAGACATTTTGACATCGTGTCTTCCCTGCTGTGACAAGTCAATGTATGCTGTGAAAAAGGCCTATTGTGAAGTGCTGCATGCTTATTTTCCCTGATACCTGATACTATTCTTTACTATAACAATATGGAGAAAGGGAAGAGATGAGTGCCTCTATCACTGTCATCATCATTAATCATCATAACCTTCATTATTCATTACTAGTAAAGATGGTATCCTGTGAGTTTCATATTGTTTGAATATTCCACTTATTGTACATTGTTCTGGGCTTACGTGTTAATGTAGGATGAAAATACTGTACATCGTGTGACCTATCAATCAGACAGCGTGAGTTCTTAATATAAACAGAATGCAAAAAGTATTATACAGCATTCAGCTTTACCGCCCCTCGAAATGAGAGATTCCTACAATGTGTTGATATTAATCAAGCTTCAGTTATACGTTTTGACACAGGAAAAAAAGTACTTTGGATGTAAACTGTCCATGACAGTATTTTCATTCCTGCGCTGAGCAGAAGAAGCATCTGTAAACAGGAATCATCAACATGCATCTATCCAGCCCAACATCATTTTGTATCAAAAATGAGTTTTACACTGAGGAGTCATGACCGCGAACATGATAAAAGAGGTTTGGGAAGTTTCTGCTGAAAAGCTAAAATAAAGTCAGACATTTTTCTGTAATGATTTACAAGCCGTCCTCCCCACGAGGCTCTGGGCAAAGTTACTTTCTGTGTTCTGTGCGCACTTTGACCTCATTGGAACAGCAATATTCACAGAAATTATAGGCAAAGGACTGACCTGCTCAGACCCCTGTATGTAAATTTTCAAAACCATAAAGAGTTGGAAAGCCATTAAAATGGAATGTAAACGATAACATGTGACCATTAAAGAGCATTAAAACTGTAGCTCGTGTTTACACAGGAATCCCCAAAGACTGCTCCCTGCTTACATAACCTTCATTACCGCACGGTGATATCAGGATGAAACAATGCAATGATTTTTGTGTCGCTATATCTTCAAAGAGATTGAGTTCGTTCTCAGATGGATTGAATAACTGGGGGGAATCTTTTGTTTGCTTGCATCATAAACAAACTGTAAAATGATCCGGCGCAAAGATGCATCTCTGGCCATCTGGGAAACACTATCCCTCACACTATTAACAAGATATGTAAATATTGTGATGTAGGAAACTGCTGAAAAAGCTAATGTCAAACATTTTTTGAGCAGGATGAGATGTGGATGACAGCTTAGATTATGAGCTGTTGGTTTTTTCCCCCCTTGTTCTCCGTCCCCTCTGAAATATTCAATCTTCTAACTTCCATTTTGATTTAATGTCTGAAACCGTTTTATGCGGCCTTAACAGCGGAAAATTAGAGATTATTGTTCATTTGTTCAATATAATGTGAAATACTACCACAGAATAAACTGTAACAGCCCACCTCTTATCACATTAAGTAGACAGTAACACAGTCTCTGGCCAACATTACTGTGTTGAGCTCAGTCCAACATAATGTGGCCTTGGCCTACATGTGCAACCCCCAGTAATGGGCAGCATAACCCCCAGTGTCTCTCCATCTCTGCTTTCTTCTCTCTCTCCTTCTCTCTCTTGCACACACACACACACACACACTTAAAACCTTTTGCCTTTAGCCCCGTTAAACTCAGGATATGAGTCCTGAGTGAGAGCAATAAAACCAGTCCAATAAAATGGCCCTCTGTTTCTCCTTCTCCTGCAGCTCCTTCTGTTCTGTATGTACATGTAATGTATGCATGTACTGAATGTACCTGAATCTATCTATCTATCTAGCTTGTCCTGTATAAGGTATCTTCTATTGGCCGTTAGTTGCTTCTTCTACATTTACTGATTTAATCCTATTGTGGGAATGTCAGATGGAATAAACAGTTGCCACTCACTCACTCCACCACTCGCTTACATGCAGAAACTCCAGCTGAAGCTTTTACCATGAGACGTGCAGTGAAAGTGCAGGCAAAGGGTTTCACTGCTTTGCTAAATGATGCCTCAGCAGGACACACGGCTGCTTCTAAGATCAAACCTTACTCCCTACAGATAGATACACAACAGTCTGTTTGTGTACAAAAAAGTATACATTCAATATTGGCTGCTGCACATTTACAACAAGTACTTGTAGGTATATATTAAGAATATTGCCATGTTATATAATGATATTGAGATAAGTCTTGAGTTTACAGGAATATTTTGTTAAAGAGGACATGCTCCCAGCACCAACATCTGACGGCGTCATTCCGTTTTTACGTCGGTAGATGGCAGACTTGAATGAGTAATTCTTGCAGGACTGGCGGAGCGCGCCTGGAGCTCCAGGGAGCGCGCAGCCGCCGCCTGCCTGCCTGCCTGCCTGCCTGCTTGCTTGCCTGTCTGCCTGCCTGCCCTGCCTGCTTGGATATTCCGCTTCCGTGCGTCGTCTCGCCGCCGTGCCGTGCCCGGGTGAAGAGTTCACGATGCGGGCTCGTCGGCGGATGATGCGGGGCCCCATGTCAGAGTCTAATCTCATTTTGCAGCGCGGTGAGAGCCACATGTTACATTACTGGAATCAGCGAGGAGACCCAAAGAAAGCATGCCAATAAACAAAAGTAACGGGCAGTCTCTCATTTATAACTATTAGGAACACTTAACCTTATGGTCAGGTTATGGTTACATATAAATCCACTGGCCATTTACTGCGACGTTTTATTGAGAGGCTAGATACTGAATCATCGATATTAGATTTTAAAAATAACAGATATTTTATTGAGCCTATTTGCATCTTTTACTGTCCACTGCAACTTATGATGAAATAGACCTACTCAGCTCTCATGGTTGCATACAAACACGCACTTGTACACACACACGTAGTCAAATGCACTGACTTATTCCGCTGTTAATGACACTGTTGATCAGACTGTCCTTAAAAACTCACTCTGCACTCTGCAGCATTCACCGCACCTGTTCTCCATTCCTTTCCAAAGAAAAAAGCTGGATTCTGTCTCCATAACACACACACACACTCACTCTCTCTCACACACACAGAGCCACAAATTGTCCCACAGTGTCAGATCCAAACAGGCTTTGCTGTGTCCTTCAGTGTATAGATGCACTTGAATGATAATGGCCAGTAGGGAGCACTCTGTGTAATCATAATGACCTATCTCCTGTGAGTTATATCAGGATTTGTCCATATGAATCATGTTTGTGCATCATATACATACATTTAGGATGATAAAGTCTACTCTTTGTGCTGCATTAGAGGTGTTTCGTGGTATTCGTTGTTGTGCAATGGAAAGAGGCAAAATTACTCCAGATAAGGGAGTAGCTTTGGTCATTATTTCTGTAATTTGTTACAATGCACGAGAACAAGCTATAGCCTATTTTGGTTGTATTGTCAGATTAATATCTCTGTTTTTGATGCAATATGTTTTGACAGAGACTGACAAACCATTATACAACAAACTGAGGGATTAGTACGAAAGGGGACTGGTAACGTTTCAAAAACTCTCCCAGATAGACAAAAGAAAATATTAGCATTCTTTAAAAAATATGTAGGATAAAATCCAAAAGACTAAAGTTTCAAATAGTTAGATGTTACTAATCTTACAGTAACAGCTTTAGTTTTGTGAATATTAATCTCTAGTAAGATTTAAATAATATTGTTTTGAATAAGGCAAAGAAAATATTAGCACACTATGAATTCAAACGCAAAAAAATGCAGTTTCTTTCCCCTTAAACCCTTGATAAATTCTTCCACTATCAAATCTGATGCTTTGCCTTTACATGTAAATCCTCCACTAATAAGAACAAAACCTCTTTTTACTCATTAAATATGAAGTCCTCACAAGTTCCTCATCCTACAGCAACAACAGATTATGCTCATTTTGTAATCACAGTGGCTGAGGTTTTGCAGAGAGAGAAGTCAGAGGTTCCTCTTATCTAGTGTGAGTTTCCGCCGTTCCACATTTTCTCCAGTAGTTGGCAGCAGAGGACTAAAGCTGTGAGTCATGGCTTCGTCCCAAAACTCACTCATAACCTCCTCTGCTGCCATCACCGCCTGCATCTTCATCTCTTTTGGCACGTTTTATGTGCTGCTAAGTTGCATATATTGTCCATGCAGCTCATTTATTTGAGATAATGTGTAACATATTATTCTGAGAAATGATTGAGATGTTGCGATAACACTTCAGTAACTGAACATAAGGAAAAATATTGTGTGGAATGTAGTGATAGCAGAAATGGAGGCACCACTATGTAAGATATTATATGAAACCATCTACATATTGTTTAATTCCTTGTTTTTTGTACTGTAATGGGCTTATGCTCTCTGTCTCACACACACACACACACACACACAAAGGAAGAGACAGACAGACACTAAAGGCTGTGCTGTGTGTGTCACCAGTCTGACCCAGACTGCACTTCCTGCTCACCAGACAACTATTGCCCTATAGTGACACACGCGCACACACAACACACACACTCGCGCCCACTGGCAAGAGAGCCGACACCAGATGGAGGTGCTGAGATAGACAGAGCTGATAACGGGGTTACCCTCATCATTCCCACTTACACCCTGACGATTGAGGGCCTCACACACTCACAACACACACACACATACACAAGTAAGTGCGTTATCTGTGGTCATTGGCTCCTGCTCGCGACACACTCCTGTCCCCTTATCAGCACCTCTTTGCCCTGAGCTGTAATGCCCGTCCTCCTGAGAGAGACACAGAGACAGTGAGACAGAGGGAGTGTGTGTGGTTGTGAGTGTGCATACAGTATGTGTTTGTGTAGGGAAAAAAAGGCTGAGATGTGTGGATGCCTGGAGGAGGGATGGAGGTGGGAAGTGTGAAAAGATAGTGCGGGTGCAGAGGGCAGCAGACAGACACCCAGCCTGGAAAGATAGACGCCGTGAGAGAGGACGGCGGAGCGAAACAGCAGAGGATGTGTGGTCTGATTGCCGAGGTGAAAGTGTTGCCAGCCAGATGTGCTGCACCTCTGTATCTCCCCCTCGCTTCTCCCGTCGCCGTGCTCTAATTCTGTCTCTCTGCTGCAGTCTGTACTTGGGTCTTTTCTCGCTAACTTTGACTCCTGGCCCTTTGCTGGGCTCTGTATCCTTCCTGCTGCAGGCCAGCCCTCATTCCTTCGTTACCCTCCCACAGCCGCTTGCACTCATCTGTCCGTCCTGTCTCTGTTCTCATTCCATCCCAGACTTTACAGTTAAAGACATGGAGAGTAAGACATTAGGGAGTAGAGCATCTGTACTGTTTTTTTGGCTCAGATTACAAGTTGCTTGAGCATGTTCTGTGCACATCTTTGACTTTCTTTTTTCCACTTCTTCCTCCTCTTAGAGTCTGTCTGACTCACCCACCCCCCATCCCTCCACCTCCCGCCCTCTCTCTGACCATTTAGCTCTAACAAGTGCTCTCATAGTTAATGAAATTTCCCTGTCTCTGCTCAAATTTCTGCGATTAATCTTACTGCCCCTTCTCCCACTTCTCATCCTCTCACCTCTTAATAACATCCCCTCCCCTCCTCTCCTCAGAGAAACAAGAATCTGTGCCACCTTTCCTCTCTCCTTCTCACACCTCGTCTCCTTCTCTTCCCCACTTCCTCCTCACTCCGTTTCAGCCCCCTATTTTAATTTGCTTGTGTGTAATCATATGCACAAGAGAAGAGGAGGATGAGAGACAAGGAGGAGGAGGAGGAGAAGGGGGGCTCGGCCAACATTTGCCTAAGGCTCCACAGCCCGGATCGATAAGTGGTCTTAAGTTTATCTGATTTTTATCAGCGGAGCCGACAAGGGGGCAGGTCGATGGGCTGTGCCCGCGTCAAGTTGACCTTTTCAGGGACGACGGCGAAAGAGCTCCTGGGACCCCCACGGTCCCCTGTCACTGTCTGACTGGCACAAGTCTGTTGGGCTCAACGACAAAGTCTGCAGAGACGTCTATATCAGCGCCCGGTGCGGCTGACAGGGCCTGGCTGTTGTATTTATAAACTGTCCTTTGGCCGTGACACTTTGCCAATGATCAGGTCCTAATTTATGCAGGCAAATCTCCTCGGTGAAAAAATGAAAGCTAATAGAGTCATTAGCCACTAATACGAGCCGGGATACCTTGTATAAATTGGCTTATTTTGTAAAGCCCCTCCCGATAATAACCCCCCAACCTCACCACCTCCCCCTGTCTCTCTCTCTTTCATCTCTCACCCGTACCATAGCATAACATCATACACACTCTGAGCACACACATTATTTTAGTGCCTAAATGGTTGATGGTATGTGTTTGTTTAATGGCGTGTGAGGCAAGATATCTAATGTGTGTGCGCTTCTGTGCGTGTGTGTGTGGTGCAGAGCAGAAGTTGTTTCCACATCCGTGGCTGTGTTACATGAAATATACATACTCAATGTACCAGAGATGCTACACTAGAAAGAGGTGAGGCTGCGCCTGCATTTGTGTACGAGCTGTGTGTCTATGTGTGTGTTGCCGCCCTGCTGTCCATGCCCAAAGCTGTTAGTGATGATGTGTTATTGTGCCGCCTGATGGCTGATTATGACATTAAATGTTTATGAGCATTGATCAGCGATAGCCCCAAAGTGAGAGCCATTTCATATCCTCACTGGCCACTGCTTAACGGGCATACTGATGGATGCACAATGATCTCCAATACGACGCAACAGGGAGACCTGCACACGCTGCATATAAACACATGCACACACAAGCACATATTCAAACACACACACAGGCTCATAAACACATACAGAGATGCATAAATGCATGTTCTTATGGTTACACACGCACATTAGAGGATTCATTGTAGCCCTTATCTTCATTTGAAACACTTGTAACATTGTTTTATTTGAGTGGCAACTATGTGGGGCAGGGCAGGGAAAATGAAAGGGACACTTGATGAAGAATGAAATTCAGCTTGTTCACAGGAAAGTGTTGGTTACACACACTTGCTGGATGAACTATGATGGGGAAGAGTTGCTTTCAAATATAACATGATCGCTCATTTTGTCTGTTTTCAACTATTTAAAAGCAGTAATTAGAGAGTTAGACTGGAGTGTTATTGGATACTACATGTTTATCATATGTTACCATATAAATAGTATGGGATCTCGTGGGAAACTTCGCACCCAATGAGGAAGTGATGTGCCCTTTAAATAGTGAGGGTGGAAAGTAAAGGGGTGGTGGATGGGTGTGTGGCATGTACAACTTTCCCATCTCTCCCTAACCTTAACCATACTGTTGTTGCTGTGCACAGATATAGTGTTTGCAATGGAGGTAAAATAATAATAATAAAAACCTCACTGAACATATTCACATTTTGCAGATATTGATGATGTTGTGCTGTGATTTTCTGGTGCATGTTTCAAATTGTCCATGATGAGACATGGACTGAAAAGACTATAAAAGCCTCTTAGAGTTATCAGGAGGTAATTGTAACTGTAGCATTCCTTATGCGGAAATGCAAGAGCAAGATATTCAGAGGTTTTTGTTTTTTTTTTCTTTTTTGATGGTAATAGTGGCCAGTTGTGGAATACTGTGGCAGCGGTGGGCAGCTCCCAGGTGTGGGTATGTCTAACTGTAGGGCTGTGAAGCGGGGCATAGCTGAAAAAAGAGTATGCATGCTCAGCAAAGTTCTTCCCAGGATAAAAAGAAAAGTTGTTAAAAAAAAGAAAAAGAAGAAATCTGATTTTGACTTATTTCAAATGTTACAATAAGGACAGGGCATGTGATAAAAAGATATGCAGCAAGAGAGCATGCATTTGAATTTGCAGACATGCAGTCATAGGTGCTGTACGTCATTAGCAGACTCAGTATCCAATAGCAGCAAATTTAAGGTTCGCTACCAAGCTGGCGCACAGACCCAGTGTATCAGCCTATTTATGATGTGAGTTATGGGAAATCTGAACAGGCTTTCCATTCGAGTTAGTGTGAAGTTAAAGCTCTGATGCCAGGTATGACATATGCAGAAGCTCATGGAGGATGGCCGCGCCAGCTTTTTAAGAGAAGATCCAATATTACTGCATGTTTTCCCTGGAAAAGCTCGCAGCCCTGACAGCAGGTCCAGGAAACATCCCACACACCCCGCAACAGCAGGCGGCAGATGGAAAAGACAACGTGGAATCACAAAATCTATTTCCAGACTATACTGGGACTCACATGTGGGAATAGGATCACAGACTTAACTCTTCATTAAGATAGTTAATCATCTATATTATTAACAATATGAAGAAACTGAAACAATTGCGTTTGGCTGAAACTGGCGAGCTCATGAGACGGGCCGCTCAGATGTTCATTAATCTGATCATCTAAATAACAAATCATCCCAAAACTTTGGAAGCCACTTTCACTTAATCAAGTGAAGAAATCTGTTTTTTTTTTTTGTGCATGGAAGGCTTCCCTGAAAATGTGTTGAAATGAAAAAAATTCACAGTTTATTGGGCTGAAACTTCAATGGGAGGGTCTTTCTCATCTGTACTTGCAACACTAAATGCAAATCAAAAGCAGAACGCAGCTCACCTCATTGCACCCCCAGATTTGAATATGCAATCAAACTTTTCTCCGGCTTCAAGGATTGAGAAATAAATAATTAAGTCAACCCAATTACTTAATTAATTATTTCATTAATCATGTGCTCACAAATTTCCTTCCCCTCCATTCGTCATGCAGCTCAATGGCTTCATTACGGATCAATGTGGAGCTGTCCCCATCAAGAGTCACACTGTCATCGTCTAGATTAATCAAGATGTTGCCTGCATGCAGAATGGGCCTCGGAGCCATCGCTATGGTAACCGGCGTGTAACACTGGGAGCGATCTGAAAGTGTTGAGAGATGACATAGTGATTGAATGTTTGCATGAACTAACTGATGTTGAAACTGAACAAAATACACATTTCTTTCTTTATTTTCAAAAAGACTAATCTGAAGAGTCCTCAGGAGTCCACTGTATATAATGTGCTTGTTTTGATCCATTCACCTGATGCATTTGTGACTGTCGAGAGAAAACGGTAGAGTATTACAAAGAAAGTAATAAAGTGGAGTTTTGCAGCTGAGGGAAAGTTAACAGCGTAATCCGCTGCAGAGAGGAAATCAGAGGGAAGGTGATCTGGCTGCAACAAATGTTTGCCACTGAGACTTGGATGACATGCTGCATTCCTGACTGTGCTGAGAAAATTGTTCCAGGATTGAAGAATGAGAGACTGTAGTGGATGTTGGTATAAAAAAAGAAATGTCAAATACCACTCTTATGATGTCATAGACAGTGGAGAGGGCTTGCAATTCAGTCATCCGAGAATCCCATAATGTAGTTAAATGAAGTTAAACCATAATGTACCGAATGTGAGAACTTTATCATCACAAATCAGACATTGGTTTTCACTCACATATTTGTAAGTCAGTTAACATTTAAGGGACAGATGCTCAGAAATTTTTCTCACTCCTGCATTTATGTGCTTTGATGTTTCTTGGCCATACTTGGACAAAGCAATTTTAGGCATTCAAACTAAGAACAGATTTGACATTTGTCATCCCAATCAAGTGTTTTTTTTTTTTTTAGAAATAGATTAACTACAAATCAACATTCAAAGAGTCAACCATCATACAGAAACACAGCCAGCTTCATTAAACGCAACCTCAGTAAACCATAGCAGCTACAGTACTTTAAGGAAGGGGTGCTGTTTACGTTCTCTTGACTGGAAAATCATACCCTCCTGATTTTATATCACCCACTCTAATAACCCCCCCCCCCCCGACTTTATATGTTCCACCTACGCATGCACCTACTACTGAAGTCAGCAATTTCATGCCTACTCTCACTTGTTAAACATCATCAAGGAAATGGTCAAACAATGTAACAGACCAACCTGGACGGGAAAAAAAAGATAAAACTAGAGCTCAGCAGCTAGAGGGCTGAACCAGAGTGTGGAACTCTGAAATGCTGGCATGCTATTAATGCAAACTCAACACTTCCGTGATTTTCACAGTTTTAAAAAAAATCTTCTCGCAAGGAGAGCAAGATTTTCAATATGAAGCAACTGCAGCAAATTTTGAGTGATGCTAATGTTACCTTTGTGTACATTAGGTGGGTTTTAAACAAAGTTAAAAATGACTGTGTCTGATTTTACATTTGGACCTTTTTAATCCGTTGTTTGTGGATTAGTTTTACACAGTGTAGAGACGCACCACAGCCTCCTGTTGAGAAAGGGGAAAGTATTTTAAGGTCAAAAGTCGATGATATGATGAGTTTTGTGGGTTTGAATTTAGCGAACAGCCTTTCATACAGCCTTTGACTGGCAGCTACTTCTGATGTTCACTAGAGGAGCAAAAACACAATATTGATCCTCAAGGCCAGTAGCCTCTGGAGCAGCAGCGAGCTTTACATTAATACAAAAAACATGCAACAGAGCACAACATGAAAAGCGAGCTCATTAGTGATGCTACAGTTGTCATGCCTGTTAGCATTTCAAAGCTATAGGTCCCACCATTTTACAATCTGTGGATGGAGTAGGCATCGAAATGTGTGAAGTTTGACAGGACTGATAGGAAATAGGTTGCTTGACTAACATTTGGACAGAAATCTTCAAATTAAGAAATGTATTTCATGGTTTAGACCCTGCTTGCATCAGCAACAGACATCTGGTCCTGAGCAAACAACGGCCCCAACTGTGAGGAAGCTGAAGCTTTTTAACATAAAATAAAGAAATGAGTGACTGGTTGGATGGTAAGCAGGTCAGACTGCAGTCCTTTGTTTCTTACCTGTGACTGCACAAGTAGATGTTTGTGCATAAATGTGCATGAGCATGCATGTCTGCATGTGTGCGCGTGTGTGTGCGTTTTCATCTGCAAGCGCCTGCGTGTCTCAGAGAGCAGACGAGAACAAACACCGGAGCTGCAAGACGAGAGAAGAGGCGAGCGAGAGGAGGGGAGGGAGGGAGAGATCTTCCCTGTTTAAGTCTAAATTCCTCGTTTATTTGTTTGATTAATTTGCGCAACGGCGTGCTGTAACCCTGTTCTGTCACACGCCTCCTTCACTGGGGTTTATTTTAGCAGGGCGGTAAGTGGCCCCATAATGTCACTGTAATACTGGGTCAGGCTTTTCCGAATGGAGGGATGGGACTAGGGGGAGGAAGGAGAGAACAAGGGATGAGGATGTGTGAGATGGGAGGAGGAGGAGGAAAACGTCCCTCGTTCATCTTCCGAAAGTGAGTGTTAAAATAACACCTGGCCTGACTGGATTCACTGTGGGTGTGCTGGAAGGATCTGCACATCAGGCTAACAGGAACTGTCAGTGGAGATGTGCACACACACACACACACACACACACACACACACACACACACACACACAGTAAGAGACAGAACAGAGAGAGAGGACAGAGAAGCTAGCACCAAAGCTAGACCTTAAAAGTGAGAATTTGTATTGCTTACACACATGTGAGGGACCTGAACCTGCAAGCCTTCATCTGTCAATATCCTGGGAGGTCAGAACCTCTTGGTGAGAATGCAAATGCTCGAAAATGCACCATTTCACAGGGCTGTGTGTGTGCATGCATATATTTTTGTGCCCGCATGTGTGTCTCTCTGAGGTAGCCATGACAGCGTTCACGAGCGAGGTAGACGGTAGAGTTTAGGGGGGATAGAGGGAGAGACATCTTGCATATTCAACGCTCTGTCGCCTGGCTGTCATCGGCCAACTGAGTGGTGAGGAGATAGGGAACTAGTCAAATTACCGGCCGTGCTCGATTCTGTCTCCCACACTGACAAGTCTGTCAGAGATGGGATTTAATCTCTTAATAACGAACCAGGCTTGGGATGGGTTTTTTTTTTCTTTCCATCACTCCCTCCCTCCCCTCACTCTTTTCCCTTTGACCGTCTTCTGATCGCATCTGGTCATGCCGACAAATCACATGCATCTCCAAAAGAGAAATATCCACGTCTGAATATCTTATATTCCCCCGCTCTCTCTCCCTGTATCTCTCCATCCCTCCATCTCTCCTTCTCTAATACAAGCTGTCGTGCTAGATCATGATTGATCGGGGCCTTAGTGGCCAACGCCAGCTCTCCCTCTCCCACTGCGGAAATGAATGGGGATCAGATGCGCTCCGGCTATGAAGTTGGAAGCTGAGTTATTGGTGACACGAGTTACAGAGAGGAAAAGAAGGAAAGATGAAAATGAGGAGGCGGCAGATGAAATGAGATGAACAGCTACACTGGGACATATCCACTCTAAGAAGTTTTGTGATTTCCGGGAGGACTTAACGAAAGACTTGAATTCATAAAACCAAATCTACAAGCCTGTGAGAACGACACTTCACTCTGCATTTTTGTGTCTGTTTACAATTAAATACTTACATTTATAAATGATGCAGATGATGGACACTACTTTGCTGGAGGACAGTCTCCTCAGTCAGTCATAGTTAAAGGACTTTATCCAAGTACATTGTTGTCTACATAGATGACAGAAAGTAACTTGACTGCTCAGTTGACTGTTAAATAGACCGTTTTGTGGTTATATTTAAGTTAAGGAGATGGTTTGTGTTAGTCTGTCTTTGCCTGTCTTGTTGATTGGTTGTGACCTGTGATTATATTAAATCAAAGTTCAGTCTCTGTGCCCTGACCTGACACCTCATAGTGGCCAAAACTCCTGAGCCAGTTACATCCAGTAAACTCAGCATTGATGTGCTTGAGAAGTGTGGGCCATTTTCCCTCCACATCATCACCTCTCTACCCATTCCCGCCTTCAAATGTGGCAATTTCAAACAGGTGTTCAAAATTTCACTGAAGTGTTCCACACTTTTGCCATGGTTGGATAAAATGCTGCACCGCAGTTTGTCTGAAGCATACTGATGCTTTTATACACCTTCAAGACCATGACAAAAAACTGAAAAATCTGCATATAATCAGAATGTGAAATGTCATCTATTCATTGCTTGTTTATAAAGTTACACTGCATACCAGAAAAACCTTAACGCCCCTTGAAATGGTTAATCAGTTGTTTCTTTAAAGGAAAACTATGGTTTATTACTACACTAAACTGAATCAGGAAGTCAGACTGTTAATTGTTATGTATATGTCGACCACAGACAGTCTTCGTAAAAAATATACACCATTGTTTTTTTGCCAAAGGAATTTGACTCACCTAGAGATTTAACTGCTTGTGTTGTACCTATTTTTAGCAATGTTGCAGTGTTTGACAGTATCAGCACTTTTATGAGTACAGTGGTATCTTGCCCAATGGACAGAGCAATGTTCCCAGTTCCTCTTGATTTAAGTGGTCAACTGATGACTAGTTATTGTCCACATCAGGCAGGGGTTTGTTACTGACTTCTTTAATCGTTAGCTGCTCGACAATACACACGTTTATGTCACATACATGTTTCCAGCCCCTCCCCTTCATACCTGCTGGCTGTGAACTCAGCATGTGATTGGTCCCATCATCCCAGAGCTCTAACATGAATGGTCCACACCTCTCACCCTCGGGGTTGCAGGCCCCCCACCCCCCACGCCCCATTCCCGCATGGCAGTCACTATAGCGACAGTTGTAACTCTAGTGATTAATGCCCCAGGAAATGAAAGTGTTGCCAGGGACAATGTGGGAACATTGTAACTTCCTGTGTTCCGCCGGGGGCTGGAATGCTTTAGTGTCCGACATCGAGCCTTTAGCTAATTAGCTAAATCAGCTCGCTGGGGCTTAATTAGAAGCAGCTCGCAGACACACCCGTGTCCAGGGGCTCTTTAATTACCCCCAGGTTTGTTAGGAGAGAAGGGCCTCGAGCTCTAATTAACTGGCTCTGCGCACTTCAAGGTATGTGTGTGTGTGCATTTGCGTGCGTGTGTGCTTTTGTTACGTATGTATGAACACGTGTTTGTCACCCAGATGAAAACTAACATTTAAAGACCCACAGGGTATGCTAATACCTTGTTAAACTGTGCTGCAAATATGGTAAACAGAGCACAGCTTTTCATTTAGAGCCAGAAGGAGGTTGCAGGATAAGAATTATGGATAAGAGCGAGAGCGTAGTGAAAGACAGGGCAGATAACTGGATAAGAGATTGTGATAGAGATTTCTGCAGCTAGTGAGTGACAGCTTTGGAGAGGAGTAGAGAGGGGATGGAGTTACAGAGTGAGGGAGTGTAACAGAGTGTGTGAGAGGGAGTGATGAAGATGGAAGGAGAAAGATGGTGCCAGTCCTGTGTAAAGGAGGAGTGTGTTATCTGTCCTTTCATGGTGGTTGTCAGCTGGTAAGGCAAAATGCCTTCATGTTGTCTCACCATGGACAAACAGCAGTAATTAGAGAGACCAGATGATTGAGTGAAGGCACACTCACACTACAATGTACATTGCTATACACACTGAGAGCTGCAAATGTACACACCACACCCTGTGTGTCTGACTGTTATAATACTGTAATAAAAATCAGCACAAAAACACCACATGTCAAATGATCATAGATGACACACTAACTCTGTGACTCCTCATACCTGCAGCTCCACAGGATAAGGTATATTTAGCACTATACTGGCGAAGTGACGAGTGCTTAGATCATTATGAGCATACACATCAACAGCAGAGAAGTCGATTATGCTGCAGGGGTAGTCCATGTACGTTTTCATAAACTGTAACACTTTTTGCCGTCTGTTTGTTTTTGTAACTGCAGCGAATTAAACCAGGCGACAGCTGCCACCATCCATAGAGGAGCAAGTTACAAACATATCAGAGCCACCTTTCAGGCCTACAGATGGTGAGTATATGATAGATCTATTTTCATAAATATACATAAACTTGATACATTTGAATATATTTTCACTTTCTAGTAGCTTCCCTCGTGTTTTGTGTTTTACTTCAAGTGTCAGGACAATACAGATAAAAGCTTATTGTTATATTTACATTACCGATAAGCATAAAAGATATGGCAAATACTGTACATTTGTTTTGCTGCATCATTCTGTGCAATGTGTGTCGAGAACTTTGTCAAACTTGTGGTCATATTGCTGCCACATTATTGTGTATGATGCATCCAGTGTCTTTCCGTGCTCTTCACAAAGTGCTGTGCCGTACTGTGTCAGGTCTGGCTAAGACAAGCTTCATATGGATTCATTGATTGACAAGATGACTAGAAGCTGCCAGACTTGAAGCATTGAGTTGGCTCAGTCGATTTGTCCTTGGCCGACAGAGAGGACTGTGATGACACACAGAAAGAGCACGCTATCAAAACACAGAGTCAGTGTAATAGAATACAGCAACACAGAGAGCGCAATGGGAATGCCAGCACATCGAGGAGGAGGAGAGGAGAACAATCAGAGGTTTGATGGTGATGATAATAGTAATGAAATTAATTAACAACTATTTTATATGTAGTCATTATATCATCAAGTAATCTGATTTAGATGATGTTGATTAGCTGTTAGTAATGATGATAATGTTGATAAAAATGTTGAGGATGTTAAAGTTAATGGCAGTTGTTTTGTTAATCTTGTTATAAGAATTCTGTTTCACCTCCAGCTATATTCATTTATTGTGGGCCAATAAAATCCACACAGTGAGGTCTGCTGTTTTTATACACTGGGCCAAAAGAAAGCACAGGTATTGAGTTGATACTAAGAATCAGCACATACATTGAACTTAAGTATTGGGGGGGGGGGGGTTGGATCAGTTGAATCAGCCCTAGACAAAGTTAATGGCTATGATGATGAACAGCTTTGATTAGGATTATTTGGTGTATGTAATGGCAATAACGATGTAAAGTCAGTAGACACATTGATAACACTGGTGATGGCAATGATATCAGTGGTCAGGGCAATGAGGATGAAGATAGCGGTGATGATTGGTGGTGAGGGACATGGTTATGGTAGCAGTAATGTTAAGGTGATGACGATGGTGGTGATGCCATTGTTACTGACAGTTGATACAATGATGATACTCAGAATACTCATAATCACACTGGTATTGTTGATAAAGATAGTGGCAACCATGGTGATGCTTGCAGTGGGTGGTGGTGATGATAATGGTGGCAAATGTGATTAAGTTAATGGAAAAGCTTTGGTTGTTAATGGTCCTGAGGATGTCGAGGTTGTGGACAGTTGTTATGACGATGATTATAATGATGACGACGACACTGAATAGTTAACAATGTGGTTGTTGATATGGATTTATAATGATGGTATGTGAGTACTGTCGATAATGAGGCGATGACAACAATGTGATAATCACGCATGAGGTCAGGATAATGATTTTGTTGTTGAGGATGGTAAAGACAATATCGATGATTCTGGTAATGATGATGATCATGATGATGATGATTCTGACAGTGAAGATAACCATGATGATGAGGACTGACTGTTTTGGGGGTTCTAGTATTCACGTGCTATGCACTATATATCTGATGCTAATGCTATCTAAGGTACAGACCTAGTGTGTTATCTAACAGATTCTTGGAGTGTGACTGATCTAACACACACAGAGAGAGAGAGAGAGAGAGAAAGAAAGCACACCATCACAGCCTGACAGTCCTCCCTCTCCTGCCGACTGTAAAGAACGCACCTTTAGCCATTCATCAGTGTCACCCTGTCGCCGTCGGTTACGGCCCGGGGCCCGTCGCGTCTTCATTACGGTCCGAATAAATCTGAAATAAAACCACAGATGATTTATTAGCTTCCGATGGCGTCGCGCTGGTTAGCATGGTCTGCCGCCACTTGGGCCTGGAGAGACAGTTCTCAGACATGAACAGGAGAAATCCGATGTGACAGGGAGACGTTTGTGTGATGATATCAGTCTGTGATCACAAGTTCTGCCTGATGAGAGGAGGAGGGCATCCGGGAAACTGTCACACACCAGCAGCGTTTATTTGCTGCGTGTGAGCGTGTGTGATATTTGTCAGCAAAGCTCAGGCTACAAGGTGCCTTTCAGACGGAAGCACAGAGCTGTCAATGAAACCTTTCCCTGTGTATGATGTAATATCTTAAACAGCTCTGTTCAGAATTACATTCAGGAATAGCTGGTTTTATTTTCCAGTTGATTTCCTCAATTGATGCTTTTAACAGGGAAATGTATTTTTTTTTTAAAAAAAGGAAAAAGGGGGAGCACGCTTTTACTTGATAATTCAGTATCTTGATAAAGGATCATGAAGTGGTGTTTCACATAAATTTACCCATCAATCTACATATAAATGAAAAAGCAAAGCTTAAATAGGCGACACATCAGATGACACAGTCTAGGCTGTTTTTCACTGCTGCTAAATAACTAGTTTTCAACACTGACATTCAGAGCTAAATCTTCGGAGCAGATTCAACCTATAAACTATCCACTTCATTAAAGGTGTTAAAGGTGTGATGCATTTTGCATTTACAGAAGGACAACAACAGTTTAAATGAGTATAAATGAGAATAAATGAGTACAAAATATGAGGGTGGTGTGTATTATGATATCACTATTTCAAAAAATCAAGTTCAGATAAACCTAACTCGTTATTTCATTCAAAATGATTTGCACAACACTACATATAATTATAAACCATGTAGATGCAGCATGGTTCTGTTTGTTAGCATTATTGTACGGCATTTACATTTTACAATATTAGAATGTACCTTCATCTGGATTTTTCCCATCTGTGGTGTTGAACATAGATATTGCACAGTTTGGTAGTTTGTTCCATGTTGTGTTAGCAAAGAGAACAACGAGACTGAAGCTTATAGACAAATAAAAATAAAACACTTAAGTTTTTTTTCCCCGTGCTCAAATGTTGTTTCAGTGGTGGTCTGTGCTGAACGTGTGTTGGACAAGTACAACTAATTGTAAAACACCAAACTCAAATGAATACTTGAAAATCTTGTGCAGTCTCATTTTATATTTATAGCAGCACTTCATAGTGCCTTTCATACATGCACTGCAAACCTGAACTTATCTAGTCTCAGAGGAGCTGTAGGTAAGAAACCAAATGTCAGAGGCTGTTGGACTGGACGTTAAACGTACTTTACCCTGCCAGCTATTTAATACAAAGTCTGTGTAACGTCCTGTGTGTGAATAGGGTCGGCTGTGGTCCGGAGAATTCACTGTGAGTGAGTGAGCATGTGTCTTATGTTCCTATCCCACCTCCTGCACATTCATCCATTCGCCATCCATCACCTAAACCAAACAGAGTATTTCCAGTAGGTTAGAATGCGTCTGACATGGACAGTCTCCTGTTGTGTGCTGCATGTGTGAAAGACCTGATTCTCCACACACTGTCCAGAGTTCATATGAATATGAGAATAAGAAAATTACCCATGATGTTCCACTTTATTACTTAAAGCTTGTGAGTGTGAAAAAAAGTTTTTTCTTCTTAAGATACATTTTTTCTCAGCCACAGTTTTTTTTTATATATCCAAGATGGATGTCACATAATCTCTGTCTCTGTCCTTTATTGTTGCTTCTGTCAAGCTAAAAGACAAAAGGTTAGGATTTAGAATGATATTTGTGTTGTGCCCAGCGGAGCCTCTAACCCTGGATCAGTCCCAGAATGGCCATTTCAGCTGAGGCTAGTCCAGATGACAGAGCTCCAGCTGACTCCAGGCCAGTTCAGCGGGGAGAGGCACAGCTGAGACCTGCAGGTGTCACATTGTCCTGGTTGTCACTAACCCAATTACACCTGGATCGCCGGGGACATGCTCGCTCCAGCACGCAACATGAGAGCACGGACACACATAACCACACACATACATACAGGAGCAGGTAATAAATACACGCAGATATGAAAGAAGCATTCATGTGCAGTGTGGGGGAAAGATGAGGTAAGGTTACACAAAAAAAACCCCCTGACATCCAGGAAATTAATTCCTTACTTGTCGCTAATTAATTATGCATTAGAAAAGGCAAATAGAGTAGATGATAGCAAGAGAAATGAGACATTAAAGGAAAAGTGGATTTTCAATGCCTTCCACCCTCCATTCCATATCTCCTATCTCTCCTTTTTTTATTGTTCTTTCTCTTTGAAGTTCTTTTCAGCTTCAACTAATCTGTCTGGCAGTCACTCTCTGTTCTGTTGGAGTGTGTGTGCATGTGACTCCAGGAGCCTCATGTAGGTGCGTGTACATGTGTGTGTGAGCATCCAGCTACACACTCATACCATGGATGTATATTTGTGAGCGTGGCAAAGCACTTACACCCTGAACGTGTGAACATGTGTGTGTGTGTGTGTGTGTGGTGTCTGTGTGTGTGTGTGCGCTCTAATGGTGTTTAATGCCCAGACTAATGGTTTCAGCAGGGAATCCTTGTGCGGAGCTTGAGTCCAGGCCTGGGCTGATCGCTGGCAGGACCATCCCTCATCCTGATACCGCATGGAGGTGAGAGCCAGGGGAACGCACACACATACATACACATTCATGCACACACATACACAGACACACACACAAACTGTCTTTACTTCTCACTAGCTTGCTTGCTCACACTCACAGATTCTCTCCCTTTGTTTCAAATTGAATCTCATCCTCCTGCTTCCTCATATTTTGTCTCTCTTATCTTCTTCACAGTATCAAATCTTTCTCAAATCTGTTCTATGTTTAAAAGATATAATTATATTACTTTACTCTTTGACAGCAAATCCCACGAAAAGACCAAAACCAACAGTAAACTGATCCTACTAACAAGTACTGTCTGTGCAGCTAAAGCCTGATACAGCTTACTCCTCTGTGCTGTAGAGCTCTATTGTTGTCAAGAAACTATGGAAATCTCATCAGTGAGCAACACAGTTGCAAAAGGTGACATGTTCCTCCATTTTGATGAGCACAGACACTGTAGTTTACTTTGAGTCCATCCCATATACGCCACCTAATTAAACAAGCTATTGCACCAAATGTGTATTATTCCACTGCTCTTTCTTTTGTTCAAAAAGAAACTATAGGTTCATTACCTGTACTTAATGTTTTTTGGTTGTCCAAGAGTCAGTGGGCGTAGAGGCAGGCTCACATAAGTCAGAAATCATTTAGCGATGGATTAAGAAAATGTTGATATTGGTCTTTTTATGGCATTTGTTGTACAAATACAAAAAAAAAAAAAAAAACAGAATGACAAGTCTTATCCATTAAATTACTGTTTGCGTTCATCAATTCTGATGCTTATTATTACTTATATTATACTCTTACAATAACAGTACTAACAGGAACTCATAATTTAAAAAAAAACATGATGATGGTGATGATGACAGTGAAGATAACACCATCACCATTTCATGATGCGCACACAAAGTACATGTGCAAAGAACTACACAAATGTTGATTTAACCAAACAGACCCTCATTTTAAGAATTACAGTTTGACTTGGCTCAAGTAGCACAAAATATTGATAAATACAATTCTGGGTATTGAAATTGATGGTACCATGTCTGAAGCACAAAAGGGCAGTTGCTTGGCCTCAAGGTTGCTTGCTTCTAGGATTAAGGGCTGCTTTGGGCCGTGGGGATCTGAATTTCATGACCTTTACTGGCAGGTGAAGATGCTTGTAGATGCTGGAACAGATGTACAGAAGATGCTTTTGGCTAGGTAATAAAGTGTGTGTGCACATTTTGTACACTCACATGCAATAATATACTGCATGTGATTGCTTGTGTGTGCATGAGGGTGTTAAGATACATTTAGAGAGGAGCACAACAAGATTAAAGGAAAGGGTTAGTATGGCTAGTATATATAAAGAAGGGAATGAAGGGGTCATAGCTTGTGGGAAAGGGAGAAAAGCTGCAAGGCTAAAGGTGATAAGATCAAAACAGTGAGGCTTTGGTTAATATGAAGCTGTGAGTCACACAGAATGGCTTAAAAAGGAAAGGTTAGGGAAGAGAAGCAAGAGGAGAGAGTGCAAAGCAGTAAAGACAAGATATACAGTGGGGGATAAGGAAGATTGGAGGGGGATAGAGTGGAAGGGCAGGGCTAAGATAAAACAGGAGGCAGTGGAGTACAAGGGAGTCAAGACTGGTGAGGAAGGAAAGCAAAAGGTAAGGTGTGTGTTGTTAGAGGCGAGAGAAGGGCAGAAGGTAATGGAGTGCTGGGGAGGAAGTGAGATGGAGGCAGGGGGTACTTGGGCGTGGTGTGTGTGTGTGTGTGCGTATAGGGGTGTAGGCGGTATAGGGGTACGCTGGAGCAGGGCTGTGGGGCTAGGGGGGTGTGTCAGTACAGATGCTCTGTGACCGGGTGTCACAACTCGGGCCAGGAAGCTGAATCCAACGATTAATCACTGGGCCCCTCCGCTCGTAATCAAACGGGCTCTGGCCATGATGTATGAGCCATGTCACAATTACTGACTCACACTCACACGCTGGCGCGCGCACGCACACTCACACACACATACACTGTTACCCTCAGACTTTGATCATGTGCACACATGCATTCACATGTATGAGGACACAGACACACACATGGCACGCTGAACAATTTCATGGCTCACTAGATTATGGCTGTCTCTCCAAGAGGCCACTGGGGCAGACTTCAAAGACACAAAACATAAACATCCTACAAAGCCAACACATTATAATCTTAGTCAGCAATGAGGTAGCAGAGGAGAGAATGTCACATGGGGAAATACAGGGAGAGAGAGAGAGGAAGAGAAAAAGAAAGAGAAAAGAGAGTCGAGTTCAGGACCACGAGGAAGACAGGACATACTGAATAATGGGAGAAGAAAGACAGATGAAAAGATTGGAGAAGTGAGGTGGACTTGAAAGGGAGTGAGGGCTAGAGAGGTTGTAATGAATGAATCAGGGAAGAAATAATGAGAGAGAGAGCAGAAAGAGAGAGAGAGGAGGAAGTGAGGGCTGCGAAGGATGAAGAGGTGAATCAGGGGATCGCAGAAAGTTTCCTGGTCAGCGGTTTCCACGGCGATGGTGGACAGGCCAGCACACACCACCACACCACCACTGCACAGCACAGAGGCCAGTCCTGTTATCAACCACTGACTTATAAACCACTTGTTAGCTGGGGATGATTCTGACCCAGCCCAGTCTTATTCAAAGAAGAGACGCTACTCCACCCCTTCCTGCAGGAAAGAATGGACATGGTAAGAGAGCAAATTTGGCGCTGCATTTTTTTTTTTACTAGCAAAATCTCTCACTGAGCAAATCTGCACAATCAAATACTAATATTATTATTTTATTAGTTTATTATCGGGCCGAGCTTGATATTAAAACATCAGATATGATGAACATCCACTTAAATTCCAGCCTTTACTTTTTTTCTTTCTTTTTTTTAGCAACGTTCTTCAGCCTCTAAGTACAACACAAGACCATTTTAACCCCTGTATCAATGTTTCTCCCAAATCTCTCCAGCTTTGCAGGCACTCCTCTCCTTCATTCATCACGCAGCCTGGAAGGACTGGGAATGACCTCGCTGTAACGCAGACGCATACACACACACACACACACACAAGCTGTACACACACACACACACACACAAATCCACAAACGGTATCAACTCACACAAAAGTATGATTCATTTATCATAAACGATGGATACTCTTGGAACACATGCTCAACATGCATGTGTGCACTGCGCATAGACACACACCTCCACATGCGCCAAGACGTCACACGTAGCGGTTCCTATCACATCCGTTACAGATGGGGTTCTCCTCCTCAGTCCTAAATGAATATAAATATGTCTGCTTGACATCATTCATCTGCCAGAGAGAACACATTTACCGTATCCAGCCAAAGAGGGCAAGTACTTCCTCTGCTGGGAGGGATAAAAGAAAGGAACTGGAAAGGATAATGTATAGGGATATAAAGATTCAGAGGTAAGGTGATAACCACATATTCAATATACAGTAAAGCAGTAAATTGTAGGCTAAAGCTACTTTACAGTTTCTTTTCTTCTTCATTATGGACATGCAGAAAGGGCAAACAATATTCTCACTCTATTTAAATACGTTTTACTCTCCTGCTGTTGCCCGCTAATCAAATCTGATCCTATCTCCCACCATCTTGACAGGTTGCATTCACACAAAGCATTTGAAAGCCCATTAGCTCCATTTTCCGTCAGAAGCCAACAGTGCCGATCTGATATCATCAGTAACAGTCCGCTAGAAGATGACGTCCAGACGATGCGAGATGTGGACAGACTAAAGGAGCTGAGAGGAGGAAGAGATATGGGAACAAATTGAAACAAAATGGCGGGCGATACTGCCGCTGGGAGGAAAGTTTCGAGATATCAGAGGGCCAGTGGTGAGAGTCATAAAAGAAGGTGTATCATCATGTGTCAAGATGGTAATTGTCGAAGAAGCTTCCTCTGCCTTTATTTATGCTAGGAATTTGAAAGAAAGTAATACAATCTAAGCGAAAGTCAAGCGACAGTTAGATGTAAAATGTTTCACGCCAAAAACAGATCCTCTCAATAATCATCTGAAACCATTAAAGTTCGCCACCACATCACCTGTGTCCTTAGTCACCATTGCCTTCATAATGTACTGCTTGCAAAGCCTGAGGGAGGCTTTACAGCGTTTCAAAGTGAGCCGGCCCCTGCTGCAATTCAGTTCCATATGTCATTGCCTATTAGGGAAACACTAGGTTAGCATTAGAGCCAGAGTACCAGCCTTTTGCAATGGGAGTGTCATGGGTCGACATAAAAGCGGCAAGTCTCCACTTTGTCTCCTTCCTCTTTGTCTGGCTGCCTGTATTAACAAGCCATTGTCTTTTTTCTCTCACCACTACGCTTGAACTGCACCTCCATTTGCTCTGAGTCGTTTCTCACTCAGCCTTTCTCTGCTTCTCCTCTTCACCTTCATTGGCTCCTGCACTCTGCCACTGGGGGCAGAAAGAAAAAAAGATGTCGGCTTGTAGTAGAGCCGGTCCTGTTCGTCAGCATGGAATAATTCCACAGAATGTTTGTCCCTTCTTTATTGTATAAAACCTCTATGATAAGTGCCTGTGATGAATGTGTGAGTCGTTGTCAACCCAAAAGAGAAATTAAGTCGTAGGATTTTTTTTTTTTTTTAACTCGCTTATTGAACTCGCTTCTTTGTTTCGCCAAACCACTCATCACATTTTTTCTCCTCAGGAAAGCAGGAAACCATTGGCGGCATGCTCCACCTAGAGGTCAGGGTGGAGGCTGCGTGGAGTGTCATGCCCACCAACCTACCCCCCCTTCCCTCCTCCTTCCCCTCCTTCTTCCCCCATTCCTGTGACAAAGAGAGCCAGTTTGGTTGCCAAGGAAACAGGCTTTTTCCATGGCGATGTTGGAACACGTGGGAAGGGCAGGGCGGCTTTGTTTCGCCCCGCGATGAAGGATTCTCCCCATGCATGTTTAATCGCCAGACTTATAGTCGCAAACCCAAGAGCCGAGCCCATCCACCACAGCCTGATTATGTTCAATGGAGCTTCTGACACCATCATTTTGCCAGTTTTATCACGCTGTGCAGCTCCCACCGCTGGCACCTTAGCTATTGTTGCACGCCGCTCCTGATGAGTAATACAGTTGAGACCAGTGTGGAGGTCTGACCAAACAAGGAAGGCACATGTTTTTCTGCAGCAACTGAAACACGCCTGGTCAAATAAAACATACCTACTCTACATACATACACTCTGGAAACATACATAAGACCAGGCACATAATCCTTTTGTCTTCTTTCTCAGATCTCCAAGACCACCCCGCCACTGTTTGGCTTAGCACAGCAGGGGAAAAAATGGCTTCATCATGGCAACGGTGTGTGGCTGCCTGCTACAGCTGTGATGTATGTGTGACACTTTGACCCCTCTGTGAACTCTATAATGCAGGGAGTCAGTGGCAGTCCGGATAGACCCAGGTTGCCCTGCCTATCCTGCCACTATAGTAAAAATTATAGGTCCTGTTATTACATGGCTAGGGCACCATGGCAAATAACAGATTTTAATTCCACCAGAGAGGATCAGAGCAGTATGCCTTTTGTCATAAAACAAAATAAAAATCCCTTCAATCTTCAAATCAACACCAGTTTGCTGTGACAACAGGGATACCTGGTATTACAGGGATTATATGTTTGTAATAAGTGTTAGAGCTGCAGGATGTTATAATACTTTTGTTGACTTTTGCAGGATTGAATTTTTAAATCCGTCATGTTTGTTATGTAATTTCTGATCATTGACAATCCTTTTCATCTTTCATTGGGCTGTAAATGAAAATGTAAATATTTAATTTATATAAAAAGGCGCCATATACAGACTGGGAATATCTGCTATGCTAACTGTATTCACAATCACAAGGGTAAAGGCTGCTGGAGGGGTGATAGTAGGATTCAAGGTGTGTCGGCACCACGTGTTTGTTTCCATTCGCCTGCTGGTTATGTGTATGTCCTTTATTGTCACACAACACAACATTTCTCTTCAGAACCTCTGTTGGCGCTACTCACTGACATTTACAAATCATACACTGTTTCATGCCAGAAGGGACAGCCTGAACCCGATGTGCAAGAACACAATAGTGCTACCTTTTTTGTTGTTGTTGTTGTTGTCTAGTTACATACTCGCATTTGGGAACACATGCATTGTTGTAGTGATGAGACAGACAGATACAGAGAACATGCATGCACGTGCCAGTCCTGCCACCCTCCACTGCCACACATATACATTAAAACACACATGTCGCTGCCATTGCAAAACACAACACACAAAACAAGGCGATGCAATACAGCAATACTATGCACACAAGTGCTCAATCAGCACTTGTCTCTTCCTGTCTGGTTAGTTTTGCAGAAATGCAGCTCCCTTCTGCGTTTCCACCACTAGGAGTGCTGCAGCTTGCACAAAAGCAGCTCTCCTCAAATCTGCCACAGCCAAGGGTTTCACACTGAGCTGCTGTGGAGGAGAAGAAGGAGCTGACACCCAGTAAACGCAGACAAGCAGACACCTTCTAATCATTCACTTTATTTTTTTATTAAACAATTGGTTCCATTATGGTAAATTAGACGAGCTAACATATATAATGTGGACGACAGATAATGCAGACGAAAGTACAGTGCTAACTCCCAAAAATATGTTCAAAGTTAAAAGTGTGCCGCCCCTTAAAATAAATCACATTTCCAGTGGCTCAGAAGACTACAATCACACAGAGAAAAGAAAGAATAATGCATCCCCTGTGCTGCAACACATTGAAACTGCCAGAGCTTTTATGATTTTTATAAGTGTAAATATATTGTTTTTTTTATGTATAAACTGCCCCTGTTTGTTGCCAAGAAAAATGTTTTCCTTCGCCCAGCAAGTGCAGGAGGAATTTTCCACCTTTCAACAAGAAAAGTGAAACAAATGGAAACAAAGGGACATTCCATACCATGTAGCCTCAGTCCTGTTTGTCCAGGTCACAGTCTTGGGAGGGTCACACTGTGAAGACATACTGAGACCTGCCATACCACTGAGAAGTCAACCTGGGTAGGTCTGGGAGAGAGTGAGAGAGACAGAGAAGCTGTGACAATGAAAAACTGTCATTGCAGCACTACATGAAGTAAAAACTTGGAGAGGAACTGCAGGACATTTAAGTCACGCTCATGCACCTAGGTAAGGCTTGTATATCTTGTGTGTTCTGAACATAGCCTACAACATGTATATTCGTATATTCAGAGGATAATTCAGGTAAAACCACTTGATACTTTTGTTGGTTTGGCCATTTTTATAGCTCATGTACTCACCAAGTTTATTGCTAAATCTGGGAACCACACAACACAGCTTAAAATGAAGGTGTTGTTTTTACGCCTGTCAGGAAAAAACAAAACAAAAACACTGATTTGAAACTCAAACTCTTTCCTTAACTTAATCAAGCATCTAATGACAGTGTTTGCGTTAAATTTCCATTGTAAAGCCCTTGAGGCAAATCTGTTATATGTGATTTTACTATATACTGTAGATAAAAATGACTTCACCTGAGGAGTACTCAGAATATTCTTACAGGTTTGAAAATCCTAATAAATAATAATAATTATTCACAGTCACTACAGAGTTACATCTTGGTTCAGCTTGGACCTGCTCATTTAAGCGGTAATCAACTCACATACCCAGATTTGCTGTGTAATGAGGTATTTTACTGACATTATTTTATAGGCTCACTTTGGGATTTCCTTCCAAATAGTGGATACAGTGAATATAAGCTGCTGACTTGTTCACAACTTCTTTCCCTTTTGCCAGTTGGATTTTTGTAATCTGTTCGATTCAGGCTCCCACATCTCTAAAGTTACTTTGGTAACTTAAGGTATCACAAACAAATAAAAAATGCCAAAAAATAAGATCAAAGTTGTAATAAGCTGTAATCATTATTGGGTTATCCTCACTCTCTTCGTATGCCACTATCTATATGCACATGGCCCCTGCCAATGTGGTCATCATAGCTAGACAACCACACACAGCCGCCCCTCCTCCTTTCGCCTGTGGTCCTGCCACTGATGTTGAGCGGTGACCTTTCGCCAATCCACACACCCAAAAGCTCTAATTACTGCCGCCTCCACCAACCTCCCTGGCCCAATAATCAATACAGCCGACACATGGATCACCCCGCCAGACGCCAACGCTTACATGTGACTCAGTGTATGTGTGTGTTAGAGTGATATAGTGATGGCATTTTCACGGAAGAGTGGGGTAGATTGAGGAAAAGCAACCAAAGCTAGAAAAAGAGACAGATTGTGTGACTACACAAGCTACAGAAAGCTATATACAGAGGATGACTGTAAAGTAGCCCATACACACATACTTGTGTACACACACACACACATTCCTCCTTCCAACCTGAATGTTGTGACACCAGTTGACCTTTATTGAGCTGCTGTTGTGTAAAGAGTCCCTGATTAGAATATTCTCCTTTAACCTTAGCAGAGTGACTACTTCTCAAATCAAAGAATAAGCCATGGGTTTATGCAGAGAGGTAAATGTATTCTGTCATTATTTCTTGGCTGTTTCTGCATTTCACTAAACATCCTGATTGCATTGTTGAAAATGTTACTTTTCAATAATAATATTTTCTTTTTTTCTGGAAATGCAGGTGTGCGCCTGGAGATATACCACATGATGGCCTGACAGTGAATGTATGCTGCCCTGAGCACTCATGCTTTATCGCCACATTTTCTCACGTGTGTGTGTGTGTGCGTGGTGATGATCTGTAAAAGCGCAAAACACCCAAGGGCATTTCATGAGCAACAACAAAAGGCCAGAGACAATGTTATCGAAAGAAAAAGGAAGTTTAATTTTAGATGCAGCTGCAAGAGTGGAGTCACATCTGTGAAAAGTATGCAGGCAATCTTTTCTCTTTCTTCTTTTCTTTTCCTTCCTTTCTCCTTCTGTCACCTTGCTGACAGTCTTTACTGTGGCTAGACAAGCACGAAAAGCAACACAGAGGAAACGACTGCGGCAGCCCTTTCTTCGTGCAGCCTGCACCTGGCTGGCGGTACGCCTGTGTGCGCATACCCGCCAAAGTGTTCAGGTGTCTGGACGCCCTCATGTCCTCGGGCGGCCAGCCACTCAACACGATGATGAGACAGTGAGAGTGATGAAGTCCGTCCATACCTTCAGGGTGGGGTCCCTTCTGCAGACGTGAAATGGTTATGAATATCAACCACTGGACACTAGATGCAGTACGAAGCTGGGGATAACAAAACACTGCACTGTGTTTTGAGGCCCCATTATCATGAGCTCCAACAAAACAAAGTGACAATATTTACCGTATTTTTAAAGATACTTGCCAAATTACATGAATGACTAAGCCCAGCACATGTCAGAATTTTGCATAGCAGCCCATCAAAAAGTTTAAACCATTTGGCGATTTCATAGAGCTGCAGGCAGGTGCCACATGAATGAAATGTATGCATCTTCAAGGATCTAAGAAACAAGGAGTGACATATTAAAGCAACCAGTGTTGTTTCAAGGCATGACGTGTCTAAGGCCCAGCAAAGTATCCCTTTACGTGCATCCCTATTGGACAATTACACTCCTCACGATTTACGTCCAGTGCCAGCGAGTGTGTCTTAATGTAGCAAGGTAGAGAATAGCTTGAGGTCAGAGAGTGTGTGTGTGTAGAATATCTGACTTTCATGCATGTATTTATGAATTTCTGTCCATAGCAAACCGCAATAATTGTTTTGTGAATCTTTCAAACATTGACCATTTGTTGCCCAACCATAACCATGCCTAACCATTGTTTATTTGTTATAACATTGGTCTTCCAAGAATTCATATCCCATATTTGACATGCCAGATATTGCAGAAAAGCAAGACTTTTACAAACTTTGGCTCTGGACATAAAAAAAAACATTGTCATTGAATTTATTCTGGGGTTTTGCACAAACATCCATTACCTCCATTCTTGTGGCCGATAGGATTACAGGATCTGTTTTTTTTGCACTGTGGTTTGGGGTCCAGAGAAAAATTGATGGCAGCTTCTGACATTGTAAGAACATGGGAAACTATCTACAGTGAAAGGCAAAACTTCTGAGTCCAGGTTCCAAGCAAAATAGCAATACTGTATTTGATGAAGACAGTCATCCCTCAACACAAAACTGCCATTAATCAGACAAATCTAGTCTTTTATTTCATTATTTTTTCTTCCTTTGTTCATCAAAGGCTGAGTGTTCCATTACTATAAGTGCCATATTCCCAAACACAGTCTCCGTGATATTAGGTGTGGAACAAACAATATGCATCATAGTTGCTTTCTCAATAACTAATAGCTGCATTGTGTTTGTCCATCACCAGCAGTTGATAAGATGACACCATCACTGTGACCTCCGCTCAGCTGTGGTTAATGTATCAGCTCTGGGTGGCCACCAGGTCAGGGTGAGTCAATATCTTATGAGTTTCCACTGTTATGACACTGCATATCCTATTCTAAAACTATATTGACATGTATATATTGATTCTATGATATATGATTTTAATTCTTGGTAATACAACCTGCTGTAATTAGAACATAGTCACTGATGGTTAAATGGACAACTCAGTCCTTCCCAACTTAATGTTAGGGCTCAAATTTATAATGCCATCCACACACAGTAATAGGTGTATTATATTGATTAATTGGATGCATCAAAAGATGGAAATGAGTACCACACATGTGTTGAAGGTGCAATAAATAATATGTTTATTGTTACAAAGCACACAGTGAACATAATATATTTGTGAAGGTTAATAGAATCAATAGCAGTGACTCGACAATTACTTTCTGGATACTCATTTCCGTCTTTCAAAAGTCATCATCCAACCTACCATAACATAAAGTCTCAATCAGAGGATGCTGCAGGTCCTTGTTGCTGATAGAGGTCAATTAAAGTCAAAGTACAAATTATGTATTGATCCTTAAATGGAAAGCTCCTTTGCCTCATAACATTGTATACTGGGACAGCAGAACTTTAGCCTTACACAAGTTTAAACCAGTCCACTCTCTAAACAAAGGGAAGTATTGTAGGCCAGTCCTGGTTGAAATAACAATGGTGCTCAACAATAAACACACACACACATTATATTGCAAATTTTCTCCATATTTAGTGGTCACACTTTGCTTGAAGTAGACGTTTGTTCAGTGGTGTCCATATGCAAAATCTCCTTTAATAATGAAGTCAGTGAATAAAGTGTTTTACAATCGACATGATAGCAATAACTGGAAAATTACACCCCATATGCAGAAACCTTTTCTTCAAACTCTCCAAATACTAAAACTTTTCCTGTGTAAAACTGGCAATGCAGCATAAGCATAGATGTGTCCCTGCCAGCAATCTGTGTGCATATATGTGCAGTATGTGCACGTGTGAACATATGATGGTGGACTGAAGACATGTAGCTCCACAGAGAGCTGCCCCAGTCAGCCTGGCCTGCTGAGTGAAACCCTGTGGTAATGTTTAGCTTAAGGGGTGAAAAAGAAGGTGAATGGGGAGGGGGAGGAAGGAGGGAAGGATGACAGGCTGACAGGGTTGGGGTTCTGTGGGTAGACAGCGAGTGAAGGGAGCGAAGAGGGTAGTGGTTGAGGGAAGGGAGGGATGGGTCATGGGGGAGTGATGGGAGAGGGAGGGAAGGAAGGATGAAAGGTCCAACCGGGACGGAGCACAGGAGAGGTCCTGCTTGGTCTCGTCAGTCAGTCGTCTCTCTCTGACACCTGAACCTCCGCTGACCGGGTCGTGACTGCCTCTCTGGTGCAGGAGATATCACTGGGGGGGCTGACCTTTGACCTCTCACCTCCTCATCACCACCACAGCCCTCGCCACGCCTTCTCAAGCACCCGCTCACTCGCTTCCCCGCCTTCATTTCTTTTCAGCTCTTTCTCCTCTGACCCATTGCCAGCATTTTTTTTTTACCCAAAGCAAAGCACTTAAGTCATCATTTATTGACCTTTTCCCAATGTAATGGCACAGTTTGATTCAGGTCTCTAAAATCCAAATTATTTAAAAGAAAAAAAAAACTTGTGGTGAAATGTTAAATAGAAATTGTTAATATATTTTATCTTTGACAAAAAAACTTTATTCACACTATACAGTTTCATATTAGGGAAGCCTAAGACCATGTTCAGACAGATGTAAGCCCCATGGGGACTGATTTTGTGGATGACACGAAACTCAGGCAACCACAGGCAACTGTGATTGCCCACTGGGAAATCATACTGTCAGGGGACAGTGTCGGTAAAATAGAGCATAGCAGAGCATAGGCAAAGCTACGTTTTGAGGAAATAGTATGGCATTTTAGGAAATATGTGCATTTGCTTCCTTGCTGAGAGTTAGAGAAGTAGATCAATACCACTCTCATGTCTGTACAGTAAAAACGAAGCTACAACCGGTAGCCCGTTAATTTGGCACTGGAAACAAATGCCAGCTTGGCATTGTCCAAAGCACCTTCTAAGCTCACTAATTAATAAGTTATATCTTGTTTGTTTAAACTTTACAGAACCAAAATATTAAAACAACTCAGGAGCAGTGATTTTCTCATGTCTACACCGCCTGTCAACCTCACTGGGACAACAAGACTCCAGGAAGTTACTGCTCCATGCCAAGAAAGAGTCTGGAATAGTCTTCATCCTCTCACCAGTATTTGAAGCAACATGCTGTTGCATTTCAAGTCTGAATGTCACTTCGCCCAGCCTGTTCTACGGCTATAGCAGGAAACACAGTACAGGAGTTTCAACACCATGAATTTTATTAGGTTCAAATACTTACAACAAATAATATAAACAAACACATTTCGACATTTTAAACACACATATGTACATGAATTATGTGTTCACATTACTGTCCACTGACTTTGTACGTATGGGACCTCACACACTGTGAAAGGCAGCCCTGTCAGGTGGTGAGCTTACTTGGTTAGGACAACACACACACAAACATGCACACATATGTATCCCTGGAGAGTCAAGTCTAATCCCAGGTTTACATTGTTAGGACAACAGGGATAATCCTGCTAACAGGGTGTTTATCTAGAAACTGCAACCGCTGAATCCCCAACACACACATTATTGACCCAGAGAGAAAAATAGCAAGGGGGTGAGAAAGCAAAAGAGAGAGAGAGAGAGTAAGACAGGACAACCAAGAGAGGTGAATAAAGAAAGAGAAAAGTGAATGGGAAATAAGAGGAAATGACTGTAAAAAAAGAAAGCGATGGAGTAGAGGTGGTTGGAGGAAGGAGGAGGAGGGTCTGTGCTGTCAGGTATGCAGATGACATTGTGATAGCAGTGGTGCAGGAGTGGACGCAGTCGGTCCCTTAGGACCACACACACCAGCCAGAACACACACACACTGGAGGGCAGATTAAAGAGCATGTAAGCCTACATCTGAGACAGAAAACACGGACCCATACGCAGAACAAATATGTCAATACATTAAGCTAATAAGGCTTGAGATAGAGTCTTTCTGTGTTCACACACGTCGAAGCTAAAGGAAAACTGGATGAGCACATTTAGACGAACACAGTTAACACTAAAGTGATAATGTGCATCTTAATTTTCGCTGTCTTTACTGCTAGGTGTTCAGTGATGTGTTGTTTTCACACCTGTGTAATTTGATGACTTTTATCCTTTGGCTCACACCCCGGGTATGCTGGGACAGGATCCAGCATCAGAGGTTGATGGTGCTAGACACATTATTTACATAAAATATAAGTAGATTAGCACTCTAGCACTGGCCAACATCCCCTTGTTTCTCTGGATGACAATAATCTGCCTTGACCTGCAGCCTGTTGTTTCCAATATTCCTTAGAGACACATCAGAAGATGCAGAGACTTTTATTGTACAAATGGAAATACATATATTCATATATATACAGTTGTATGTGGCAAAATAGGCTCAGCTCCTGAGGGTGCTTGCTAATTAATACAATTAGGACAGGTGTTTCAGCAGCAGGAAAATAACATCAGCACTACATGTACCAGAATCACGCAGACACATACAGTATCACTCCAATATTGGATACACAATGATCCACAAGGCAAGAGATGCTATTGGCAGGTATCATAATTACAAACTAAAACAGGAGAAGTCTGAAACAGCAGAGGGAGAAATCAATGAACACAGCTAGTAATGACCATGTGGAGCAAAATTACAAACAGTGTGAACAGGTTGGAGGAGAGTATGAGCAGCAGTGGTATGAGGCTTGTCTTAATGAAAGTGATCGGTAATTACACAGCTGAAATGTTCTGCCAGAACTAATGCAATGCTTAATTTCAGGAAGGAGGAGGGAGGAGGCGTATCCAAAAGCAGACAAGTACCAAATCTTTCCACCTTGTTGTTAGCTTGAAGCTAACGTTACTCTGAAAACAACTGGTGACAAAACCACACTCTTTGACTTAACTTGACTTTGGATTAAAATATCAAACAATGGCTACTGTTTGTGTACTTTGGAAGTAAGACTTCATTTATAGCCCTGCTTTAAGGGATTACACCTTAAGGCATTATCCCTAGTCTACACTGTATCTTATATTTGCATCCTCAAAAATGTATTTATACATCTGGGCAATGATAGCTACAGAGATACGAAGTGAGGACCCAAGAACTTTAATTGGTTGGAATGGACCACTTGTGTTTTTTCTCACAAGCTGATGCCAGTAGAGATTGGTGAGAATGAAGAGATCATGAAGAAAGATGAAAAAAAGCCAAATTTTTCTTCTTCTTTTAAGTAGCACTCATCTGCAAACCCTTCTGTTATTACACAGATCATCAATGAGAGGGATCCAGCATTTGACTATGAATGAAAACCTACGTCATAGGTAACCTCAGCGATATACACATTAAGCCCCATGTCTCAAACAAAAGCCCAGCGAACAGTTCAGTGACAATAGGATAGGTGCCTATGGCTTACCTTTTCCATCTACCATTTGCAACTATGCTATGCTTGCAAATTTTAGTTTTTCTGTATCTTTGAGGTAGCTGTCTCATCGACTTGCTGACTGCCTGCAAGAATGCAGTGTGTGAATACTGAAAAGGTTTTGAGTTTGACTATACCCAGAGAAAATAGTAGCCTAATACGAAATTAGTACATGTAATGGTAAATTTCTTTATCTGTAACCATTTGTGACGTCTAGACCATTTGCTTGTTTACATTCTCATCGGGATGTGGATTCTGTGGGATGCCCCAGGTGTGACAGGGATGGAGTGCCACTTCTAGTGGCAGACAAAGGGGTGCCAAGGAACAACAAGATCAAGGACCCTTTGTTCCCCTTGAGGGGCGTTCCTCAGGTATAAAGGTCTAGATGTCCCTATGCTCAGGGTCTTTTGCCATCTCCTGACCGCTCGGGTGGTGACTGACCTTTTTCTTGCAAGGAAAATAAAACTTTGTCGGCCGGCAGAAGTCTCTATTTCATTCTTCACCATGCAGCTGAAAATTTCCACAACATACAAAAGAAACTGAATGACCTCTTGATATCCAGCTGCTACTGCACACCAACAAAAGATGCATGATCCACAGTTTCATGCATATACACAAACTGTATACGTTTTCCTACAGCTGCTCGAACTTCAGTGGCTAACTGCCACTCTACTATCTAATGCTGCCTGTTGGAATATTGCGCTGGCTGGCGTTAACTTCCTGTTGGGGGAGGTTAGGCGGGCAGGAGGGATATCGGCAGAAGAACGGCAAGGTTTAGCATGCATGTCAGGGCCAGGGGACGCTCCCTGAGCCAAATGCCAGTCTATAGATCGCAGAGGGGACTAAAGATCACATCATCGTCCACCCGGACACGGGTGACACCAGACAGCGGACGTGGGAGAGAGGGAGGACCGAATGATCCCTGCCAGGACGAGCCATTATAGACAGCCGCTGTCATTACAGAGCAAACATGCACTGGCTTGAGTGCACAAGCGCACACACACGTACACGGGCCCTGACGGCGGCATTATAGACAAGCGCTGTCATTAGAGGAGTCTCTGCGGGGCTCAAATGATAACGAGCAATGGGGGAAGAAGAAGAGGAGGGGGGTGTTGACGAGGGTGACTGTCCTGCTGTCTGCAGGTGAGCATGTGGCGTTGGAGAGGTCAGCTTGCTTTAACACACACACACACAGAGTACTCCCACATACAAAAGACACAAGGTACACACTCAAAGCACATGCTTCTCCTCTCTGGTTGATGTTAGAAAACTACTTTGGTTTCTGGGGAGTTAAACAGTTTTTCTTTTTTAACCATAGTCAGAAAATCTTATATCTAACTCTTGTGTCTGAATTAGCCCAGATTAGCCCAATTTGTTTAATCTACAGCATCAAGTATCTCCTCCCAAAAGCACAAAGATAGGCCAAACACTGTCTCCAAAGGTACAATTAAATTCTAACCTCTAACTTCTGTGATGTTTTAGATTTAAAATTATGGAATGATAACGAATTCTGAATTCTTCTGAAATGATGCCACACAGACTTCACAATGGGACCCTGCAGGTAATCAACTGTCTTCAAAAAACCTTCAATATAATAACCACAGACAGTTTCCTGTCAGTTTTCTTGATGTTACCAGGTGAAAGTAGGTGTGGGAAAGTAAACTTGTTTTGCTTTGATCAGTTTCGTTGCTACTTGACACAGATGTTACCCTTAAGCACAAAATGAGAACTAGCCTCAGATGCAGTGTTGACAGTTCCCATTATCATGTTAAATAAGTGATTGGTATCAGCTTTCGTGCAGGTGTTGTCTCTGTCATCAAATTAACATTCCCATATTATAGTATATACTCGCTCCTGTCAGGAATGAGAAATTCTTTAACAGGAAAGTGAAAAAAACATAAGTGCACACTGTTAAAATGGATATGGGAACTAAAAACAAAAGGTTGTTTCAGCCAGATGACCTCAGAGAACGTATACACACAGGAGAAACTAATCTTGTTTAGCATACTAGAGTCAAGGGCACACTGTCAGGTAAGGATAAAGTGAATGTATGGGATAATATTGCTAACGAAATAACAGCAGTAAGTGTCTCTCCATCAAAGTGCTGTGCAGTCATCACTGTCATGGCTATACTACCTAATAGGCTTTCTGGCATAGTTGGTCGGGCAGCTGGAGGAGGAAGAAGAAGCAAAGGATGGAAGGAGATTTTCAGATGTAAGGGAGCCAGTAGGTGCATAATGCATGGTTAGTTCAAGAGCACGTCAACAAGTTATAGAAGGCTTTTTGAGATGTGTTTGTTCATTCATTTATTGTTTTTGATCAATACTCCACTTAAACTCATAGTGAAGCTCAATACATAGCAACAGCTACATGTGCAAATAGACAAAACAAGTAAATCATGAAAACTTACTTTGCATCTGTCACACCCACCAGTCAGAAACACATAGATGAAATGGGATAAGGAAACTGTAGCAAACACACGAAGTCCTGCATAGCAGAGGTGAGTTAAAACATAACAGAGACGCTAAAGCAGCGGTTTCCAACCGCCAGGCCACGGACCGGTACCGAGCCGTACAAAAAGAAGATATAATTTATATTATTTTATGTTGTTGACTATTGGAGCCAGCGGGGTGTTTTATTTTGAAAAATGACCGGGATTTCTGCCCATCACATCCGCCTGTGCCTCCTGATAACCCGCTTCACACCCACCTGTCTGTAATGGCGACGACGTCGGACAAACTAAGCAAGCTAGTGAAAATGAGTTAAAAGCAAATGTCCGTGGAGAGCGTCTTTGAAAGGGGAAAATGCCCCAATGATGAGACAGCAGAAAAGCCTAAGACTGTCTAGGAAAACAAAGCTGCATTTAGTGGGAAATACCAGGAATCCTACTTAAAGTACGGCCTCTATACAATATGGGGCAAAAGGCTATGAAATGAGACAATGAAGCCTTCAAAAGTGCTTCAACACATAGAGACCAAGCACCCTGTATTAAAAGACAAGCCTGAACCCAAGTTCTTTGAAGAAAAAACGTGAACAAGAAGGACATAAGCAAGTCTTCAGGGCCAACAAGTGTAGCTGCACTGGGAACACCTCACAGCTAACCGTGTTGCTAAGGCTAAGAAGCGTTTCACAGCTGATGAAGAGGTGATACTGCCTACTGCAGCCTTATGGTGAGTTGTATTTAATACGGACTTTCTTTACGTTTGTTTGTTTCTATTTATGCCGAATCTGTGTTCCGGTAATTGCCAACATCCTGATTGCATGATTCCAACATTACTAAAAATATTTGTAACACAGTCTTGGCCTTTTACTAATTACTACAGTTTTTGTTTTTGTGTTGTGCAACTTGCAGTACTTCTGTGTTTGCTTTTGTTTTTGAACGCGTTTGCGAACTTGCCTTTGGTTTATGTGGCAGTTGTGGCATTAGTTCTTAATGCAACTTATGTGTTTCTAATGTGCTGTGGATGTCTGCTTCTGTTTTGTCCATTTGCTTGTGTTTCTTACGCTGCAGTGCATTGAGCTTTCTAAGGCACTACAATAGTAGGTATCTGGGGCTACATCAAAAGTATAGAATATTTAATCACATGAACAAATAATACAAATACATCCAGTTTTTTGCCGGTCACTCTTCAATGTATCTCTTCTTGAGATATATTCAACCTTCTACAGAGCAACTTAGTTTTCAGTGCTTTTCTGATACACCTTGTAAATGTAAGCACATGAGGTTTTATGATCATCATAGCTTTAAGATGCTTTTGGGGAAACAAGACCATGATCACCTCTGAGAGGCACAGTGCTGAAACCTGACAGGAACACCACAAGAAAACAAAATCTAGGAAAACTTCCACTTTCACAACATCATGGTTTACGTAGGATAATGTTTTCCGATGGCTACTGCTGCTGCTCTGTAAGCATCTCAACTCCAACAGCGTGATAAGAAGCTTTTATCTGTCTGTGTTTACACAACCATAAACACACAGTATCGCACAGATTTAACTTGGAATCAATTTGTCTTGCTAAGCTTACTGTTACGAGTGTTGGAGATTCAAATCTAGACTTTGCTCTTTGCCTGAAGGGGACAGGCAGCCTATCAATGCATAGTTTCACTCTGCCTCTCAGACTCCCACAGTGTGATGCGCTTCGGGGCGTGTACAAACGAGAGGCTTAGAGTTACACTAAGCCTTACATCTGTCACTGAAACATCTCTGTCATTCTTTACAATAACAAGCTGCTGTATTAACACAGCCTGTTTTAACATCCATGCTGGCTTTACAGCTGTGTGTGTAATTTCTTGCATGAAAAATGCACTAAAGCAGTCAAGTATTTGCCGTCAGTAAACTTTACTTTGCTTCTGAAATTCTGTATGTTCATGTCAATTAGTGCTCTTAACATCAGAAATATTCTAACACATCAAACTACTTGAACAAGAAGAAATCTAGAAAAGTGCAACACCTGTGTCAAGTTTATGTCAGCTACCATCAAAGAGGTTGAACTCTCCATTTTGTATCAGTTAACACACAAATTGCTCCCTAATCCCTCTTAGATTGTGTTTCAGTCGGTTTTCTGTCACAACGCACGTGAGCGCCATTGCTCTTCCTTATGGGGACGGCTGACAGGTGGTTCTCAGGTAAAAATGGTGTCAGGTGAGCTCAAACATCCCGACAATCGCTGCATGTCGCCCCCAGCAGAATCCACCGCTCACACATCTCCAGACTCTCCCCTGGACATGGAGACGTTTAATCTGAGGTGCCAAAAACCTTTCTTCCGCCCTGGAGCCATGGGTGTACTGTCTGTGTCCGTGTGTGAAAGTAGGGACTGCGGTTCTGTGTTTCTTTTTTGTGATATGTTAGCAATTATCTCCTTTAGGCCATTTTAACACGTGCTACTTCACCTGTCTAGTTATTCATGAGACCAAAGGCTCAGGTCCTTCATATCAAAGGTTTGGCTCAGGCCCTACTCACTTATTGACGAGCACTCAGGAAAGGCTGCTGGGCGTGTTGCTGGCTGTGCAGTTTAGGGTTTGGGATTATGTTTTGGCTTTGTGTGTTAATCTTACATCTTTGGCTCAATAAGAAAATTACTGCATGCACAACAAAATGCACTATGCAGCTATGGAGGCTGTTTAGAAACTGCCCAAAAAGGCACTATATTACATCTGCAAATCATTGTTAAGTGATATGATTGAGTAATATGATTACAGTAATGCTTAGTTAGTTAGACAGTTGCAGAGTAAACTTGTTCTCTGTCTTACCAAGAGTCTGATGGAGGGTCAATATGTGTAATGCAGGATACATTAGCTTGTGCAGAGGTACCAGTAGCTTAGCCTACATTTGATTGGCAAGGATACAGTTGAGGATGGGATTACCCTTAGCTTCTACATGCAGTCAGTCAGAGTGGCTAAGCTAATGATAGCTTCTAATGGTCAGTGAATAACTCCAGCAGTAGGCTGTCTGCTTGATAAACTATAATTTCCATATATGTTAAAGATGGAAAATGTGAGGTATAGGTGGAGTTTTTTGTGGGCACTTTTGAAGTTGTAATGAGTAACTAAAGTTGCAAGTAGTGTAACTTATTGTTTTTGCATAAAGTATTAGTAAAGTAACTTGACCAATACAGCTGTAGATAGTGCACAGCAGGTGAGAGTAGAATTACTAATATGGTATGTTTTAAAGCAGATGTTATTCATTGCTTTTAGTATTACACATTTCTGCTTCTGTTCTGTTGATATCAGTGCATCAAAACTGAAGTGAATTCTTTATGATCCCTGCTTTGCCTGGGCATTGTTAAAGTGGGGACATCTGTACTCACAGTAGTTGAAAAGCCCAAACTCTATATTTGCAGAAATCTGCAGAATCTGCAGAAAATGGCGATTTAATCATTTGATCATAGAAGTAGAAAAAAAATTATTTTTTGCCATGCTGAATGAAGTTTGATTGTGTTCAGGCTATGCATTTTTTGAGCCACAATATGCCATGTGGTTACTCCTGTCTGAGGTGTGTGTGTGTGTGTGTGAGAGAGAGAGAGAGACAGAGAGAGGCAGAGAGAAAGGAAGAGAAAGAAAGAGAGAGAGGATGAACAGCCTGTCTGTCAGGTGTTGGTACTCACATTAGTCACGTAAAAAACAAAGGATTCTGGGAAGCGACAATGGCCAACACAAAGAGCATCCAGACTCCACTCAGTGTCACCCGATCTCTTCTGTGTGTGTGTGGGTAGATAAGTGTGTGTGGGTGTCTGTGTGTGTGCTGGGTGGGTGGATGGGGGGGCTCCTTTCTTTGGGGGGTGAGGGCGCCTCATTGGCTGCCATGCTGGGGTCAAGCTGAGGTCAGGACATGTGTGATGGATGGACCTCTGTCTCTAGACTGTTGCCCTTCTCCCAGTCCTCTCTCCTCCTCTGGGCCTCAGACCTGCTAAAGCATCCTGCCTGTGCTCTCCTATTTTCACGTCTCTTTGTGTCGCTCTGTTCGGCCAAGCAGGACCGCTTCCACACACACAAAAAGGAGCTCAAAGAAAAACTGCAGACAACTCCTTTGAGGTGAGTCCTGTTGCGCAGCTGTGGACGAAACAGCGCTCCAGTCGGCCTCTAACCTACCACTTAATCCCTGCTTCTTCTTTGGTTAACCCTTTCACATCCCAGCTACTGTCGTCTAACACAGCGTCACAGACATATGTAGAAACAGCGGGACAGACCGCTACTGACCACATGATGTCATCTCTCCTCTCCTTCCCCTCCTTCTCTTCCTCCATCATACTGTCAAT
>BRZM01002029.1:0-25793 GCA_033238685.1 Lates japonicus
AGCAGAAGCCGAAAAAAAGAGACAACAGAAAAGCACCATGTTTTGTTTGTGATTAAGTGCATGCATGTCCTTATGAGCGTAAAAAAATGAAAGTGAGAGGAATGAAAGAAAACGACAAGAAAGTCTGCAATTGGAAATCCTTTGATCAGAACATGAAAACAACAACAGCTAAGCAGAGTGAAGAACAACAAAAAAGACGTCACAGACAATTACTGCGAACATGGCTCAGTTCAGTATAAACACCCCTGTGTTTTGCTAAGGCGACGCGTAACACTTAAAATCCACTGTCATCTCTACTCATGCTTTTCATCTTCCAAACGCCAGAGCGTGGAAAACAAACAGAGAGGAAACCGACATTTTTCTGTTTACAGCGCAGCTATCATGCCCAGTGGGAAAATAGAGGTCTTAATGAAACACATTAGACAGACAGAGGCTCTTATGGTGTGTGTGTGTGTATATACAAGTGTGTAGGTGTGGGTCAGCTTGTGTGTTAAAGAGACACAGTCTGCCTTTTATCCAAGTGAAGTCACATTACCTGGAGGGAATTCAGTGAGACATACTGCGTGGACTAATAATATTTATTCGCTGCTCATTACTACTGAGGTTTGAACAAACAAGCAAAGGAACACAGCGCTGACCTGGAATTCATATCCAGATTGAAAAAAACTCCATACCTCTGATTGACCACAGCAAGTTAATTAAAATGTTTTTCTGATCGTTACTGTAATATCACTTGGCTGAACCAGACAAAACACCGCAACATGTTGTGGGAGGATTTAACTCGAACAGCTTCAGGGTTGGTAGTCTGTAAAACCTGCAATAAGACTCTGCCTCATCTTGCCTCAAGGAACTGCGGACCCACAAAACTGAATTTCATTAATATGAGTTTCAGTGCAGCTTTAGTATCAGTATGACTCCCTAAATGCTGTTTCATTGGCTTTTTTTTCCCACTAAAATAACTAAAAGTTTTTGTGCGCCTACACTTCATGAATATCAGAGAAAAATATCACCATATGACATCTTTTAATTTTTAAAATACATACAGGCACATACAGTTCTGGAGTCACTTGGTCGACCTGTAATTTCCAGGCTTGGTAAATAGGTAACTTGGTAAATTGGTAACTAGTTGCTAATTCTGCTTGTCATTTGCTGGTGAACAAGAAGTGTACATTGGGGTTCGCCTGTTGCTGTCAAAAATGAACCAAAACAGTTTCAGACTAGGAAACCAAAACAATGAATTGAAAGATACTAAAAAACTTTACAGAGCTGAAGGGATCTGCAGAGGCAGGTGAATTTTGTCTTTGGATTCATAATAACAAGCAATATTTTTCACATACATGTAGTTATGTGATCCAGTGTTAATACAAAAATTGTAATTATGACTTCTTCAAGATCATACTCTTTATAACACTATGGGTGAAGATGTGAAGGTGTAATAATGGACAATATTCTCAGTATACTCTCAGCATGGACCAGGCCACTTTTTATTGCACAACTAGTAATAAGGGACACAAACTTGTCATAGCTGTTGACAAATATTATCAGATATTATAATGTAATGCTGCCTGTGCATCACAAGCAAGCTTTAGCTGTAAAAACAAGAACATTTCCTGCCATTAAAAAAGCCTCTCACTATTGCTAGTGCAGTGAGATGTCAGTTTTACTCCCTGGCAGTGGACTTTTTAATGAAAGAAGTGAAACACACTGAGAAATAGTCTGTTTTATTGTAGCACTAAATGAAATCAGATTACCTGGAGCAAATGTGCGGATCCATTGCGACATGCTGCATGGTCTAACAATATTGCTTGCTGTTTGGTCATTACTGAGGCTGAGGCTAGAATAAAATGATGCAACAGAGCGATTCCTCAGAGAGCACTTACAGCACTCTACATGAGCCACAATATACATACACACACACTGAATACTGTTCAGCATTTTGGTTGTCACTGGTGATTAAAGGAAAATGAGAGAATGTGAAAACTGATACTGTGGTAAGGTACTCAACCACAAATGTATGTTTGCACATACACAAAGCTTAGTGTATGTTAAGCTGACTGACCAAAACAGAATCCAATGAAGACAACCAAGATACTGAAAAACCAACAGTCTATTCCTACTTTGTACTGTAAGTTGTTTTCTATAATTAAAAGCATGGAATCTTGGATTTTTACATTGCTACTGCTATATTAGGGGTTCTGTTTGTGACCATCTACTTGGACAATTTTCTTGACTTTGTTTCAAATGACCCCAGTGCTGCCTAAATGAAAGAAAATATCAGTGAGTAACTCAAATATTGCTTTAACAACTAAATATTTCTCTGCAGAATCTCATGTCCTTAATTTGTAATACAGTTGCAGGGAGTTAAACAATCAGATTTTCCCTTCTGACAGCTTCACCTTGCTACACTACTCCATGTACTGAATCGCAATGTGCTTTTTAGTTTTGATTTAGGAAGACTCATGAGACAAACAAATCACAATCAGTCCTAATGCTAATGTTTTTTAGCCACAACAGAATACTACTGAACTTCGCTTTAACAGCAGTTACCACCTCTGTGAGTCTGTGTGGCAGAAGCCAAACTCAGATTGACTTCAAAACTTCCAGTAGTTTCCAGTTGTATCTTTTTTGCTTTTCCTGTCTCAGCAGCTCTTAGTAAACTCACAACTAGGAATTAACTCCTATATAGTAGGTAAGACAAAATATGGTTGTGAATATGAGCCCAGATACTATGTGAAATAGATGATTGTCAAGCAGTTAGCTGAGAACCATTTAGTTCAAGAGGCAGCTTTGAACCTCTTGATCAGTAGAGCTGCCATCTCTAGAACTTGCAGGCACAGGATTCATGACATTACGTGAGGCACAGTATGCATAAAAAAATATCAACTGGGCCCCAATACATCTCTGTGAGTATCATTCCTCTTTGCTACTATTTCGTTATCACTATTCCAGTAACAAAAAAACACCTTGAACTCACAACTAAATTGGAACACGTAATAAAGTGTTCAAATTACAGTGTTATTACTGACTGGTGAGTTGATTAAGAAAATAGTAAAAGTTCCAGTAAATGTACCTCGAAATGGGAAAAGTTTGAAATTAATCCATTATTACCATGTTATTACTCAACCAGATAATGTATCTTGATGCCAGGAGAAGCATTTAGGGCCCGTCAGAGTCACCCGGCACTTTCAGTCTGCCAGTAACATGAATAAACGAAGGCTTGCTGTAATGTAAATCTCCTGCCTTGCTGGGGTTTCAGATATCATTTCACTCTATTTCCCCCAGCGTGGCTATTAAGAAGACATATAACCATGCAAAACGTCACCAATAAAGATGATGGTACAGTGCTATTATTGAGCGTCTCAAATCATCTACAAGATGACTGAGTCGTTTAATGAAAGAGGTGAGCGGGGGAAAAAGCACGGAGGAATGCTGTATGTGAGGAAGTTGGAAATATATGGACAGGTTGGCAAATCAATGTGCATATGTGTCAGAGAGAGTAAGAGAGAGAGAGAGAGAGGGAGAGAAAGAGAGAGAGAGAGAGGGAGAGAGAGAGAGAGAGAGGGGGAGGGACTGCGTAAAATAAATTGTATTTGCGTTTGTGTGTGTGGGTGTTGCTGTGTTGTTGAAGGGTGTTCCAGGAATCTATGTGATCAAAGCTCCAAGCCTGGACACGTAGAGTGAATGTGAAACACTGATGAACTCCTCCAAAGTGTGTGTTTGTGTGTACGTGTGTACATGTGTGTCTTAATAGACATCACTGTATTAACACCCTTTTAATTAACAAGTAAATCACCACGGAAGCAGTAATTTTCTTGTCAACATGGGAATAAAGACTTGTTAAGGGTGTGTTTCTACTTGGCATCTTTAATGAGCAGGAAAGTGCTAAGAGTCACTGGAAACATTCACCCTCACAAACATCGGCACTAAGCTGCTGAGCACAATGATGTCAGCCAACCTCAAACTATGATTGGTCTGTTTGTAAAGAACAACTGAAAACTGTGAAGCCCCTAAAACTCTTGTTATGTAATAGTCTACAAAAGTAAGGTGTTTCTTAAGATAGATTTATAGAAGACACAAGGTGTTAACAGTCAATTAATTTACGTTGTACTACTACATATAGTACTTAAAGAACTGGAGTTACATCCAGGTGATTTTTAACATTATCTTCCTTCATATTATTACTTAAGAGGAGACTACTGCTTTGCAATAGCTGTGTTTACATTTATACATTCATAGAAAGCAGCAAGCAAACTGAGGGTTTGTAGTGGAGACAGCTTTACTACATGTGTTACATAAAACAAGATAATTAGTGAGTCTTTCTTAAATGTTAGCAACTATCTCCATGTTATCCCCATGCGGTATCTCCATAGCTGCCCCCAACATATAGTTCTAGTAGTCATTTTTTATAAGGCGTATGTCAGCTTTGAAGTGGCCTATGGCATTGCTAGATTGACTACATGCGTTGGCTCCATAGCAACACCATAACCATAAATCAAGCTTCGCCTGACCTGTTTTACTCCTGTGTTTACAGATACAGATACTCATGCCAAAAAACTTCAAACAGCATGAAACTGGAAACTTTAAGAGCAACACTTGAAAATGTTGTTTTTGCTGATGTATACTCAAGGTTTCTGCGACATCACTGTTGGGTTTTGTTACAGGTGTAACGCATTTAACCACACCCAACCACACCTGTCATTTGTGCTGGACGGGGATGGAGGTGCACTAAAATACAGTTTTAAAGCCTAATGCTAAGTTACTCTTTAAAACAGAGTGATAGTAGTTCTGTGTTTTGCATGTTAGGGGTGGAACCACCCTTGTTTTTACACTTCACATATGACACCTGGATAAAAGGAGAGATGATGGCCATCAGAAAAGCACACCCAGTGACCCCTCTTCTTACCTCCTTTGCAGAATGATGCCATTGTTTACTATTTTGATATTGTTTTTACTACATACTGTCTTTCTTTGATTGCATCCAGCAGAGTTCACGGATTCAATCTAACCCACTCTGACTAACTCACACACTGATTGCCACCAAATTACACTGTATCAAAAATGTTTTGATACGGCCCAGGTTCTGGCTTGAAATGTGTTTGAGGTTTAGTGATTTATTGTAAAACTGGCAAACGCCAACAACAACAAGACCAAAGTGAAGCATGAATATTAAATTAGACTGTTATATTCATCCAAATACAGTAATTAAAGATGCGAAGAAAGATAAGATTGGAACTTTTGTCTTGTCGTGAGTGCAGGTCTGAAAAGCATTGCCTAATTCAGATTCTTAATCACCACCACATCTCCAAATTAATTAATTTTGCCCTTAACACCAAACAACAGAGGGACAAAACAAGACTGACACCTCAAGGAGATTCTGACTTCCAACAGTTTAACTGAGTCAGGCGGCGGAGATAATAAGGTGCAGCCTGCATGTAAATGCAATCTGTAGCAGCCAATAATACATAAACAGTATTGATTTGTGAATGATTCACTATAGGCACAATCTATATTAACTCTAGATGACAAATGAGGTTATGCGTCACTGCAATAATCAACCACCAAACCACCACACCACACTACACATCATCATCATGATTACTGCTCTACAGTAAGAATAGCATAGAATAGAATAAAATAGAATAGAATCATTTAACATTTGTTTTAGTTTTGGACATGAAATTATTTAAAACAGAAGTATCATCCCACACATTTACAGCCGTGGCAGCACGTCATTGTGTCTCTGAGCTCTGGCACCACGAACCCAGCATAACCACCTCTTTGTTACAAATCCTTTCCTCTCCATTTCTTTCTCCTCCATCCCTAATTCACCTTATCACTTTCTGTCTATCTTCATCATGCTCTGTCTCAGCGGCTTTTTTTCCACAGCACACACACACACACACACACACAGTCACATTCAAGTGCGCCCATGCACCTTCGTGACACGCGGGTGTGCACACATGCACTCAGTATGGACAGAAATGTCACTGCACACACACAGACACACACATTCACTGCAGCTTTTGGTCATGCTAATTCATGTGCAATATTTTCTATAAGCCAGGGAATGGAGACATAGCAGTGAGCCCAGTGGAACAGTGTGCTGCTCTGGCTCAGAAACATCAAAAAGACACACACATATACACAGATGCTAGAAAGTAAGACACAAATACACATCTACAGTACACAGATACGCATATCCATATACTACAAAAGAGACAGACACATGGGTAGGCATGTGCGCAGAGGAAACAACAAAGAAAGATTGACAGCAGTAGAGGATGTATGGATGTGTGACCCTGGGAGAAGAAAATGGGTTGTATTCCTCGGTGAATAGGAAAAACGATGGGGACCAGGGATTTTTATGATCCGTTCATGCTTCCTGAATATTAGAATAGAGAGGAACTAGCCAAGGTCAGAGGCAGAATTCCCTATTCTAATTCGGAGCGTTGCTCACCACCCGGAGCAAGAGTCAGGGATTAATTTAGAGATCCATTCACCACGCCTGTGCAGGGGAGGGGTGGGGTGGGGGGTGTGGACGGCAAAACATGACGAAAGAACAGAGGAGCAGAGGAAGGGAGGAAGAGTGTGAGGAGATGAGGGAGACAAGGGAGAGAGCAAAAGACAGACAAATGGAGAGAGATAGAGAGACGGAATGAGAGAGATGGAACAAGTGGGCAAGAATGAGAGACAAAAAGAGGGACAGAGAGAGTGAGAGAAGTGCTTATGTTGGTTATATGTAGCCTGCGGAGAGAGAGCAGACGGTTCACATAGAAGAGCTTCATTTTCCAAACACTTCTGTTCCACTTATGGCCCAGTGCCTGCCTGAGTGTGTGTATGTGTGTGTGTGTGTGTGTGTGTGTACACCTATGAGAGAAAGGTAGATGGTAGGCAGAGACAAACTCTGGAAAAGGGAATGGAAATAGACAAAAAGGTAAGAGAGGAAGACAAACTGCAAGAGTTGATAGCTGAGTGTTAAAGTAAAACACAAGAGTGAAGAAATGCAGTACATATATACAAAGGATTGCACAGGCATTATTCTACTGTAATCTTCTCTTATTGGGAACAAGTCCTATGAAAAGAACAAAACCAACAATGTGTCAGTCCATCTCTCAGAACTTCCTGACTTCGCTCACCTGTCTGTTGCTCTTAGCCCTAGGCCCATGTCATTCAACTGAAGACACAAATCTATAAAATTGGGTCATAAATACTCATTTAAATAGGCTACTTAATTTCATCAAGCAGCTGGGCACTGTAGCTTTTAGCAAACTTAACACAAACAGGAATAAGCTGTGTATTTGTTTGGGACTGTGTTCATCTGTGAGTATTTAGCAGGACGATATATGTGGGACTGACTCAAAGAAACAACAGCGACTGTGTTTGTAGTAATGATAGAATTTGGTGACCTGTTAGTCTGTTAGTAAGGATATATATATATATATATATATATATATATATATATATACACACACACACACACACACACATATGTATGTATATATCTTTGAATATGCACTTTCCCTGGTTTATTTTCCTTTGAGTTGATTAGAAAAATCTGCTTATTTCTCACTTTCTGACAGCGTCACATATAAATTCTCTATCATGTTTTTCAACTCTTCAACTCTTCTTATGTGATGTTTACACTCTTCAAACTCAAGACTGCACCATTCTATCAAATGGAAATATTCTAGACGTCCTGCACAGAGCAGAGCATGACTTTATTAAAGCTAAACCACTGACACCCATTGTAACATAAGGTCAGGATTCAGTGCATGCATGCAGATTTGAAAAACACCTGCTGATTGTTTTATACTCTCAGAAATTATTTCCCCTCAGCACACCCCTTTCCTCATCACTAGTAAAATTCATACTCCTCCCCTCCCCTTACATTAGAAGTCAGCCACCTTATGTGTATTCAGTGTGTACCTTCCCACTCACACAGCTTAACAGTGAACAGAAATGGATGCAGCATGTGATGATATTTGTGGGTGGGAAGACGCAGATGGACTATTAATTTTCCAATCATTGTAGGCTGTCTATTCATTCATGTGGGGCGACAATATAGGGGGTGGGAGACAACAAACTTGGAAATTGCATTACACAGTTTGATTTATGATTCTATGCGACTTGCATTTGGCTGCAGTTAAATCCTATAATAATGCCTTCCGGGGATATAAGATGTCTAAATTCATTTTACTCATGCATATAATAACATAAATCAATTGCCAGATGATATTCAAAATCTCTCAGACTTTGAAGCACTCTTTAGAGAACCATTATTTTGCCCTTTTCAGTAGCCTTGTTTGACAGTGGAGCGACTTGTGTCAGCTTTTGTTTACAACCCGGAGATATTTAAAGAATCTTGTTAAACACATTGATGTAATACCGTAAGGAGAAGTACTGTATTGTTGTATTATATTGTATTGATTTTGTTCCCACTGCCTAGTTAACAGCCCCAGTGGTCGATTTGTTAAAGTTTAATGAGATAAGGAGGTAAAACATTACAGGACAATCACCTGAAAATTTCCTTAAAATAAGATGGATGCACCATAGGACTGTGTTAACCGGGGGATATGATATGATGCCCTTGAGAGAGATTCAGCTTGTAAGGACAGCAGAGAAAGCTCTTCACCACACACTGTGCAATGATAAAAAACATTAAACACCTTGACATTTTGCAGCAAAGGTAACAGGCACAGATTTTCATATTCTCGTGCTATTTTCTTAAATCAACATAACCACCACCACAAACTGCTGCTGCACACTCCTCTTCAATTTCAGTTTTGTGTTTCATCAAAGGTGTCCTGTAGAGATTGTTCCCATCTCAAATATAAACATTCTGGGGCAAACACTCAAAAGCGCACACAGGGATACACCTATCCACATTAAAGGCATTTAAATTAGTGGGGCTTTCACCAGTGTTACTCAGCAGAGGTCAGAAAGCAAATTACCAAACTTCTTCTGTCATGTGAAGAGAGTTACAACAAAGCCACTGTAAGCAAGAAGTGAGAGTTAGGACATCTCACAGTCCTGGGAGATAAAAGAATAACAATGACTGTGCCAACAGTCTTCTTTGTGATGACAAAATATGATCAGTTAGGTCATTTTCAGTAAATTGTGCCATTTCAACAAGTGCTGGCCAAGAGGTACCCAAACACACCGGTCAGATTGAGGGAATGAAGCTACTATAATCCATAATCATTGGACAACAACAACAAATACACACTACAGTGCAAACAAAACTGCAAAGCAGAAATGTGGGATGATAGCCAAAATCAGAAAGCGTGGAAAGAGAACATCAAATAAACACAAATTCAATTTAAGATGGTGTTGACAATAAAAGTCCCAGCCAGTCATGTTTGGTTATTCTTATTCTTTCATTATTTATTATCTCACACAAATCAAACAAAATGTCAATAGTAAAGTATGTCAAAGACATGTTCATACTAAGAATGTCTAAATGGGCCAGAACCTGAGAATCTAACAGGAATGGTATATATTGTGATAAATACAAATATTTATCATGATAACATTCTTTCTATTCTACACACACAAACACCTGTAGCATGCTGACAGCTCTGACCTGATGGCAGCTGTTGGCTACCCACGTAGCCTTGTTAACACTGACTTGCCAAGCAAACATCACAACGTCTTTCTTGCAGGCTTTCCAGGTTGAGAGGGTGTATAAAGGATTAGATCTCAGCTCCCAGAGAACACACAGGGATGGTGAAAGATTAGCTGTCATCCTTCAAAAGATCAGAGAGGACACAAGCACCAACTGTTCCCCTCTGCTCTGAACACAAAGGACCCATTTTCACCACTGTCTGCAACTGTTCAGAGACTAATTCTATAGTTGTAATAAGCTGCAATACTTTGTGACGGGTAAGTATCTTTTTTGCAGATGGGATGGATAGTGCTAAGTGGGAATAAATGTGGATAACATATGGAGGAGCAAAAGTTTGATTAAAAACCGGTGTGGGCTATAATTGTTGGCAAAATTAACCAGTGACATCGCCTGTACTATACAGCATCTAAATTCAAACATTTCAAAATGGCAATTTGCTAAGCAACTGTTGTAGAAGCCAGTTTTCAAACAAAATCTACCACAGAAAACTCAGCTGCTGTATTGTGCGTGACAAAGATAATGAAGTTGCAATCTGATCCTCTAAATAACTCGAGTTCCTAATTAAAGCAATCTTTATCCACCAGTATGGTGAGGAGAGAGTAGATAGAGACTGAAAAGCAAAAGTGGAGAGAGAAAGTCAGACAGAGACAGGGGGAAATAAAGAGAAAAAACACTTGAAATGTATTTGTTTCAGCCTCATTTTCAGTCACACACACATTTAAACACTTACATGCGTTGGTGACAGCGAAGCTGTTGGCGGTCTCTATGTTGTCAACATGCGGCACCAGGTTAAAGGGAGCTTCCGTAGCATTAGGGCTGGTGTTGTGAAGGAAGATAGCTAGTCGAAACGCTGTATACTCCTGATCAGTATTCCTAATGAACAACCCGCCTGGAGAGAGGGACAAAGACAGAGGGCAAGAAGGAGAGGAACATGATGGAGAGGAAAGGAAGTGAGTTATTGTCGGGCGGAGAGGGGTCGGACAGGAGCGTGGTGAGGGAGGGAGAGAGACAGGAGAGAAGGAGAGTAATGTGGGCAAAGAAAGACAGATAGGGAGGGAGGGCAGAGAAAAACAGAGGAGGGGAGGGGGAAAAGAAAGCCAAGATCTTCATTAGCTTTGTTACAAAAGGTAATTTGTCTTTCAGCACACCCTTGCTCTCTCACACACACATAAACATGACTACAAACACACTTCTGGATACCCACACTGTGCATTTCATTGATGAAACTGGAGAAAGACAGAGAGAGAGAGAGAGAGAGGAGAAGAAAAGAGAAACAACTGAGCCGACAGGAAGGCAGTCAGAGAGATAATGAGTTGGGGAGGATATAAAAGAAAACGGGGGGGGGGCACAGATCAAAAAGTCAGCTAAATAAAGGAAGAGTACGGGCCTTGAATAAGAAAGGGAGAGGGAGGTGAGTGTTAAGTGTCAGCTGGCCTTTAAAAATGAGAGCATCCCTCCATACGGCTCATGTGACAGAATGAGAATGGATAGAGAGGAGGTGAGGAAGGGGTAAGGAGAGGAAAATATTTGGGGAAGGGAGAGATTAAGTATTTATGAAAAAGACTGGCAGATTACCACCTCTGTTTGAGAAAAGCTTTTACAAATTTGGGAGTCATCTGATGCCTGTTTAATGATACTTACTTACTACAGTAAGCCAGCAACAACTACTATGCTGGAATAAAGTGAAATATATATCTTAATATACTTGCTATTGGCATCAGTAAAAGGGAAAACTAAATACAAAAATAACACATATGAAAGACAACTGGAAAAGTCAATGTGTAAGATTAATCAGTTTTCTAGGTGAACACAGCCAGTCAGAGAAGATAGACTGACCTCAACGGAGCCATAATCAGTATAGTGAACAAACATCCACAGAAAATGCAAAAAACTTCAGGTGTTATTCTGGGAAAATTCAAAGCTGAAATTGAAGCAGCAACATTTGTTTCGTAACAACACCTGGTACATGAGGAATGTAATTGCCCACTGTTTGTCTCCATGAATAAGGGTCATCATCTGTGTTGATATTTTCATTAGCTGAATGGAACTGTCGAGTTAAATGGCTGCGTCTGTGGAAATGACTGATGTTTGTTTGTTATGCTAATACCATACTCTGCATTGCTTCACACAGTATGTTGGACTGAAGTAAACTGATGTGACCTAAGTTTAACTCAATCAGACTGAGTTCAACTCAGCTGGATCAGTCTGGTAAACTGTGAAGCCTTGACATTGCGTTGGGAGGGAGAAAGAGAGAAAGAGAGAGAGAGAGAGAGAGAGAGAGAGAGGAGGAAATAGACGGAGGGAGAGAGGAAAGATGATGGGGAGGAGTTAGTAGGCAGAGCATGATGAGCAAAGCAATCGTCACTACATAACATGTCACTTATCTGTGTATCTGCATGTGTGTCATTCAAGCTAAAAGTTCCCCCCTTTTCCTTCTGTGTGTGTCTCTCTGAAACATCACTCAGCCAATTTGTAGATCAGTCACCAAAGCCAGACACTAAACACACACACACACATACACAAAAACAACACATCTTGAGTATGTGTGGGTAATGTGTGAAGCTAATTTTGCTTTAACAGGATTACTGATGAAGTTTAATTAACATTCACGTCTCCTGTTTATGGTTACAAATCTGGAGTCCTGTGAAAAACCGCGGTTTGTGTTTTAGGGTAGAATTCCACCTTAGAGCAAACACACATTCCCAATCATGCCAGTGTCCCAATATGACCTGTTATTGCACCAGTTTCTCGAAGAAATCTCACAAATATTCTCATCTGTCAGTCTGTCTCTGCCTCTCTCCTACACAAACACATAGACAAGAAGAAACCGTCTGTGCTTCCACTGATATTACACTTGTGTGCAATGCAGAGATATGCAAATGACTCCTCAAGTGAACTGCTGGAGAGCCGAGTGAATGATCAAGTATGTACATTTGAGTGTTTAAGGAGGACGGTCAGTGGGCAAGAAGGAAAAGTCTCTTATGTGTGCTCTTATGCACGGCCACATATGCTTCATACAGTATGTATGTGCAAGCATATATGTTTACTGTGTGCACACATGTATGCATGCCTGTGTAAAAGTGTGTGCCAGCATGCTGTACGTGCATGTGGGTGCATATTTGCAGCTGTACGCATTTGTGTGATGTGCACAGTCTACATGCACTCATGCATGCCGGAAAACCGGTGCAAATATGTGTGTGTGTGTGTGTGTGTGTGTGTGTGTGTGTGTGTGTGTGCCAAGCAGAAGATATTTAGCGTATTAAGTTTATTGGCAGCTGTAGGGAGACAGAGTCAAGGAGCTGAATCTCATTATAGGACCTCCCAGCTGCCCCCCACAAGGAGTGATGCAGTGCATTCATTATCACACACATGCCTCCACGAATGTGTGTGCGTGTATGTCTGCGCGCATGTGTGTGAGGGAGAGAGAGAAGAGAGATTCCATGTGAGTGGTCCATATGCACTGAGCAAACCAATCATGATCCAGACATTGTTAACTTTATCTATAAGAAGGGTTGAAAGACAGGCTTCTCCCGCACTGACATGAGGAGGGTAACTGGAAGAGGGCAGGGGGGGGAGAGAGAGGGAGAGAGAGAGAGAGAGAGAGAGAGAGAGTACTGCAGTGTCTAAACAGTGAAGAAGACTGGAAGGGAACAAAGCTCACTGAAACATTCATGAGCTCAGAACAGCCTTTAAAAAACACGCAAATACAGCAAAAGGGTAGATAGAGTGAAAGAGTTAGTGGGCATTTATAAACCATATGAGTCACAGCAGAGATGCAAAATATCTTGCACCAGAGGGAAAATGTTTCTGTAGTTGTGTGTTCTTCTGTTCCATTACCCCTGCATGAATTTCTTGTGTTTGACAGTGATTTGTGTGTGTTTTGGTGCCCCCCTTTTTCTCGGTGACTGGTGTCAGCTAAAATCTACCAATATTCAGTGTAGTGTGTCAGATCAGAGTGTCCGTGCGTAAAATCAGCAATCCTCCAACTCACCTATCTGCACTGAGCTGGGGAAAGCCCCCGTCGCCAGCCCCCAAAGGGCGGAATACACCCCGAGAAAGTGCCAAGAAAAAATAATCCTCATTTTTTTCTTTCCTTCAATCCCTTCAGAAACTGTTGAGAGACATCGAGAGAGAGTAAGAGAGAGGGAGAGGGGAGAAAGAGAGAGAGAGAGAGAGAAAGGCTTCAGAAAAAAGGGAATAAAGAAGAAAGATGAGAGAGGTTTTCTTTCCCCCGTTTTGTCCAACAGTATTCCTATTCCATGGTGGGGTTCGTTCGTTTCTTCCCCTGCAGTGTCCGCTCAGGAGAGAGCTGTGTGTTGCCCGGTGCACATGTAAAGACGGAGAGAGAGGGGGAGAGAGAGAGAAAGAGTGGGGAAACTCGCTAGAATCATTGGCGAGCTCAGGAGAACAGTCTGCATGGAGGAACTGGACATGCGCGCCCCGTCTCTCTCTCTCTCCCTCTCTCTCTCCCACACACCCTCTATTTCTCTCTCTCTTTCTAACAGTGAGATGGTCTGTTTCCTTTTTCTCTTCCCCTCTCCTCCTCTCCACTTTTTCCCCGTCCTTTCTGCCGTCTTTAACTTGCTGTAACACCGAATTCATAGCTGTAGTCTATTGATCAGGATTGGTCTGGGAACAAGGAAAGGAAAAGTTAAAAAAAGGGGGATCCGCGTGAGCGTGTGCGCGTCTTTGCGCACACTTCGTGTTCACTTGACTAGCATTTAACCTAACATTGTTCATGTTTCTATCTGCCATCACTCCCCCACGTTATTTGTGTTTCACATAAATGCACGTGTGTGCGCGAAAAAAAAAAGCTGAAATATGAGTGTTTCAAGTGACTTCTGATTGGTTGTATTTGGATTGGTGAGACAGGCTAAAGTCAGAAAGAGAGACAGACAGAGACGTTCTGCCTGCGCCTAACTCTAATTGCATTACAAACCCAATCCATCCTGACGCATTGGTCCACTCCGTGGCCAAACCTGACTCTTATCTGTCCCACCAAAGCAGCAGCATGGCAGGCCAGCTGACAAGAGAGGGAAACCTCAGGCCGCCTACAGCTGCGGGACGCTGATGGCGCCCTGGGGACCCGCTAAAAAGCATCGTTATTTCAACGTCACGACCTCATGAGGACAAACATCTGGCCAGGGAAAAGGAAAAAAAATGCACAAGAAAGAAAGCGCGATCATTCAGAGGCTCAGGATGATTTAAGCCAGAAATAATGAGGTGTTTTGCGCAGCTTAAAACAAGAAAATAAAATGGTGAAAAGAGAATCATAGCCCGGAGTACATTCTGTTAGAGTACATTATGTTATAGCCGTATCCCATTCAGAGTCGTTTTATCTAGCCTGCCGGTAGCAGGTCGGTAAAACTGACAGACGGTCTGGGATCGCGTAGTTACACGGTGGAGAGCACAGTTTCATTTTTCCAGATGGCAAAACGAAAGGGATGCTTCACGGTTGTCCCAGTGAAAGATGCGGTCTGTCCATCTCTGAGGGGTTTTCCCGGTCGGCTGCAGAGCGTACGAGTAAATCAAATAGGCTGGGAAAATGCGAGTTCAACGTTTCTTCACTTTTCTGCACAGACAGGATGTTAATTTACTTAAAATGAGATTTGGACCCACTTCTCCTTTCGCAATAGAACAGTATGCACGCAGGGACGGCCTCCAGTTTAATTTAAAGTTGAGCTAAATTGAAGATACCGGTGACTTATATTTATAGATACACCTGCTGCCTTTATTGCTGTAGAGATCTGCTTCAGTAGGCAGGCTTGTATCGATTGATGAGTAGTGGTTGATATGTATAGCACATACAACATGATAGGTACATGTTATGCCTTGAGACAGATTTTGAGTGCACTAAAACAACACACCACAACACCTTTTCAACTTCATGCTACCAGCGTCCACGTCCCACTCCCTCCATCAGGACTGACGGACTCTGTCCATGGTGCTGAAATCAAACTGCGCTGCATGCAGGCAGCAGGGTGAAGGGGAGAACGGGGTTCCTCGCTGCTCTCACACCATGTTCCCACCCACAGAGAGCACAGAGTGTGCAGGTACTGTTTGAAAACAAACACCACAACAGGAGATTTCACTGATGAGTTACTTGTCTCTAGATGGAAGGTGTGCTAATTGGTAAAAAAAATCTCATTATGTAGCCTTGCAGATTGCGACTTTAACCGGCCCTCGTGGCCTATAAATGTGCGCATCACACATCACAAACTTGCGTATTGTATATTGTTTAAAATGTAGTACGGATTTTCGTATTTACTGACATTACATTCTTAGCCAAATCCACAGCTTTAATGCACTGTATTTTTGCTGGGTGCATTGCAATCCTCATAATAACCACAGCGTATGCTTCAAGTAGACTGAATCATAGAAACTGTCAGTCGCACCAAACTACTGAAAGGCTGTAATGCATAGTGGCACAATGTCTGACTACCACATAAATACAGTATTGTTGCCTGTATATTGGCATTATGCTGCACAATACCAAGCCAGGGTTTACTCACTATCTAAAGTTGGTTAGCACTGTGATTCTTTTTTGCAAATAGAAATGACAGACTACAGTAAAAGCAGGTTCTATACAACCTAAATGATGCTTTCAGTCTTGTGACATAAGCATGCTGAAATGGCTTCAGCCTTGATTATTCCACTCTTGTTCCTATCAGAAACATGGGTATATACTTTTGAGAAAGATTGTCCTGGTTGCCACCATAAGAGATCCATTGTGCTTTGTACCAGCTCCAGACAAGCAGGAAAACCCATCTAAAGTCTTTTCCTCAAACCCATCTTGGTAGACCAGGGTTAAGCCATCTGTACAATAATTAGTGTGATTGTTTGTTGTGATGCTAGTGGTGATTCATTGTGGTTTATCTTTAGCTCACAATCACTGCAGATGTAAAAGTCTGAACAAAATGTCTGGAGTTCATTGACTCAGTTATCTTACTTATTTATGAATGCTCACTGAATGTGATAATGGCTGGTACTGCTGTGTCTCAGCAGTGAGGTTTTTCATGCTTGTACAGCTCAACTTGGGATCTGAGATTTTACTCTGAGTGGACTATATACAGTAATGGTGCTGAGGGTTGTGGCACAGTTGCATGTTTAATTTCGTTTTCCAACAGAATTACATAAGCCTAATAAATATGAGCAACAAACAGTATATTTTTTAATTGTAGTGATGCTTGCATTATAGCACTTGCACAGCATGTTTGTGAGTACTCCCCATGGGAAAACTTTCCTTTTACAGAGAGGAGACTTGCTGGGTGCTAAAAGGCATCTTTAAACACTGAACTCCATGTGATACCATTAATGGTCAACCTTTGACATCAGTGGCTCTTGGAAAACATTAATTATGATCATCCAGCATTTCACTTCATCAGTAATCTGTATCAGTAATCACAAAAAAGAAGCTTCTTGATTAAGTTGAATGTTTTTTATATGGCAAGCAAAAGCAACAGCAGAACACTCAGTGTTCGCTGTTAATGTTGTTGTATGCATGCCCATATCAACCATGCTATGCAAGTTTAACTGAGTGAATATGCTTTTTCCTGTCATAGTCTTTTAAGCTGGTTATCATAGTCCTTCAAGGCAAAAGTTTTGTGAGTAAATGTTCAGAATGTCATTGCTTCAGATTATTTTTTAAATAGAAGGGATCTGTGACACATCCATACCAACATATAAAGGCAGCAGCTTCATTAGTGTCTTTCAAAGAGAAAAATGTAGAAAATTATTATACTGTACCTCAAAAGAAGAGGGTCATGATACCGGATTTTGCCTGGCCCCTTGTAGGTTTCCTTTACCACACAAAGTGGCCCAGCCATAGACTGATAAATCAAAACAAAGTATCCAAGTAAATGAACTGTTGTATCATTAAGAGTTTATTAGCTTGTGATGTACAGCTGGTCAACAAGGCACAGAGACTAAAGGATTAAATAAACCAAGCTCTACTGTTTTAAAAGGATAATTTGTCATAGAGGAAGTCTATTTGAAATGAAAATACATTTTGAATCCTTATTTGTCCTTGAGAGGATTTTCCAAAGACTGAGATTGTGAGGAATTAAATGAAAGATCCAAGCAATCAATCAAGCATGCAACAACCAAACAGTCTTTGTCTTACACACCAACACACACACAACCTCTGCCAGCACTGCTGATGCACTTGGGGAAAAAAAATACTGTATTTTGTTTGTCTCCTGTTGAAACCCTGCATCTCTCTAGAATTTCCCATTTTGTGTGGGTGGCATTTTCCATTGCCTTAAAAATGCCTAAAATAGATTGTGACCCTTGGACACATCATTGATGCATTTTATCTCAAAATGTTGAGAATAAATTAGTTTTATTTAACCCAACAGACATTTTGGTAAAACCACATCTTTTGTAGCATTCACTGAAGGCATCAATCCAAAGTGCTCCACCGTGCTGCCAAAAACAAATAATGCCACTGCTAATGCATGACCTACATCATCCTATTACACAGTTTAACTGAACACCTTGAATTAGTGGTTATGACACTAAATACACACACAGTGGCACATACCTTTCTGCTCTGTTCATTGCATATGGATGATGCCACAGTAAAAAAATATATTGTTCTTTTTCCAATATCTCACAATACGTCTAATCTATATATCTGGATCCAATGTATCTAAATCCATTCATCCATATATCCATTGCCTCTCAGGCATTCTCTTTCCGTCTGCTGAATTGACCAAAGTCAATTACTTAGTTCACAGTCAATATACCACCTTAGTAATAAAGACCCATCAACAGAGAGTCCTATAGGCATGTGGTAATTGACACTCTGATGTTAGCTTTGACTCAAACAATATTGAGTGAAAATTGCCATTATGGCAGTGATGCTGAAGAGAAAATTTCTACCTTTCATTTGAATACTTCTTAGTAAATTACATGAACAATTAAATTTTGTACAATCGCCCAATTTCATGGTGCAAAATGTGTTCAGTCAGATTCAGATTATAGTCAATATGGCAGAACAGCAGTACATGTTTGGAGAGCAAATTAACATGTCTAATGCCAAGTCTCTACTGGCCAGAGTTCAAACATGACATGGTCTATCTGGCTCAATGCCAGCATCTCAACTGCCTTTAAGACTATGCAAAACCTGGCTGGGTCATGGCTGAAACAGTTACCTTTCACCACTAAATCAGAAAAATCGGAGAGAATCATGGTTATTGAGCCCCCAAACCAACAATTATTTTCTTCTTAATCCAGCTTTGTTGTATTTCTAGCCAACATTAATGTTGGCCTGTCTGTCACTAAAGTTCACCGCTTTGGTTCAGACAGAAATATCTCAAAAACCTTTGGATGGATTACCACAAACTTTTGTACAGACCTTCATGTTCCTTTCAGGGTAAAATGTAACAACTTTGGTGAATCCCTTTCCTTTCAACTTAGCACCATCATCAGGTTAAATTTTTATGTGGTCAATACATTGTGTTCACGATTAAATACATACAAAACTAATGATGTTCTGATCAGCCTCTGCTGTACTTTGTGTTAGATCTGTTGTTGTTTGTGCTGAGTAAATGGACTGCATTTATGTGGTGCTTTTATCCAAAGCGCTTTAAAATTTGCCTCTCATTCATCCATTTACCTATTTATACACACACTAACACACTGATGGCAGTGAGCTAACATGCAAGGCACTGGCCTAACCATTGAGAGCAATTTGGGGTTTGATGTTTTATCCAAGCATACTTTAACACTTGGAAAGGAGGAACTGAGGATCAAATTGCCAACCCTGCCATTAGTGGACAACCCACTAATTGCCTATTAATTAGCAATTGGCATGCTAACATACTAAACTAAGAAAGTGAAGTGAGCATGGCTGTAGACTCTTATTCTCTGTATGTTCAAGCATCTTACAGGTTCTTTCATTCTGCCAGTCTAAATCAGTTTAAGTCTATTTGGACTGGGTTTTTTTTTTGTCATTTAGTAGTTTCACAAGAGAAATATGAAGATTTAAAGATCAGATTTCAAAGCAATGGGGATCAAACATTTTGTGCTTTTGTGAATCTATCCAAGGCATTGTGAATGTGCATTGTTCTTTTGTGCTATGACCAATTCAATGTGGCATCCTAATACTTAAATTCAGCACTGTGTCCACACTCAACAACACTGATACTGCCCATCTGTATCTGTCATCTCTATCTAACCCTTGCAGACCTTGTGACATCCATAAACAACTGCATGAGACCTTGGAGACAAGATAAAGAGTCAGTGATGTTTAAAAAAGACACAGGACAAAAAAAGAAAGAAAAAAATTCCTTGAGGTCTTGAAGGATTTTATATTAATGCATTTTTGTGTCATATGTGAGAAATAACTACAGTAAAATTGGTAAAACATACATGTGTCTGTGTGTGAGTGCATTTACCTCCTCCCCCTTCTTTCCTTGACCGAACTCTTTACTTTTCTGTCATCATGCAGAGCATGTGGTCATTATGGAAAGACTTCCCATAGATTGCACTTTACACACTAATGGACAATATGCTAATAGCCACCTTTAAAATCATTCTGTTGACAATGGCGACATGGTGGCGATGACCATGGGTATCTATCTATCTATCTATATATGTAACGTCTTAACAGGTCATTACAGATTGTATCACGGATGTGATGTTGTGGCAGTCATCTCGCCAACTTGTCATCACTCCTGCTTGAAAGGTTACAAGAAAAACCCTCCTTTCCTCCACTTTCATCTCTGGTTATTCATCCATTCATCCTTCTATTCCTCTTTCTCTATCCCCTGCGTGTGATGACTCATCAATCTAAATGTCCTTCTCCTCCTCCCCATTACCACCTCCTTCCCCACCCTCCTAATGCTCCTCTTCTACAGCTCTATCCTCCACCTTAGCCATGTGCCCTATGACTCATTCCCTTCACCGTATTCCTCCAACTTTCCATCCCTCCTTTAACCCCTCCTGCATTTCCTTCAGCACATCATTAGGGTAATATCAGTATCCACCAGCCCTCTCTGTATCCTTCCTTCACCTTTATCTTTTCATCTCCTTTTTCCCCTGGAGCCATTCTTTCCTTCCAACTCAATCGGCTGCGATGAGCGCTTCTTTTCTCTTTATTTCTGCTGAGGAATATCTCTTTTTGCCATACCCACAACACTCAGTCCCCCCATCCCTCACCCCCCCATAACCCCAGCAGCTATCTTGTATCTTATTGGAAACAGACAAAAAGAACATTAGCAGATACAAATCAATTGATAGTGTTACACTGTGAGGTTGCAGCTGGGGACTCATCGCATTACTCTAAGTAAGGTGAGGATCAATGCAAGTCAGTGCTGAACAGTGCATTTATAACATGCCGCAGCAACTGTTCAGCCCTTGTGACCTCAGGCTGATTTTGTTATTGAAAGGATGGATGGAATATTTCAACAGTAATGAACAGAGAGCAGTGGGCATGCCACAGAGTCATAGGTGTTGTGTTTCTCATTGTTGTTATGCAAATCCATGCTCCTCCTTGTTGTGAACTTTTTTTTATTAGTAACTTTCCTGGATTTGGGTAAAATACAGCTTTATTTTCAGAAAACAAGTTTCTATATTAAAAGTGGTTGTTGATGGCCCTTGTGTTTTTGAAAGATCATTAAAATAAAAGAGTAACAAAGTGTCATAACAATTAATTGCAGCTTGTTCTCTACCAGTGCAAGGCTGAAGCAAGAGCCCACGCATCCTGTGGTTTCACAAACCTTTGAAGAGCTTTGAAGGTCTTTGCAGAACACACAGATGATTGACTGAACAAGCGTGCTCATTACAGTTACAGACTCCACTCAGTCTCTCCCAGACCTGTCAAATCATAGCCCTCTGTGCCGATAAACCGTGACTTGTAAATAAATGGTATTATGGGTTGATTCAGTGACAGAGTGGCAGCGTGCGGCATCAATATGACTACTGGCAAGAATTAACGTCAGGCTAAATTACAGGCAGCTGGAACTGCGAGGTAGCTAGTAATTCAAAGATTAAGCCAGAACAGTTGTGCTCATCGTTGTCTCGACAAGACACAATTTATTGTTGTTTTTAAAGAGTCACATTGTCTAATGTGTGAAGAATGCACACTCTAATTAACAAATGTACACTCAGGTAAAGTGGATTCTCCTGATGGAATGTGTTTTGTTTGACTTTGATCAAAATCTCTGCACTGCACAAGTAGGAGGGGAATATACAATTTTCTCTAACTGTACTCTGTGTGCACACAAAAACACATGAACATGAATAGTTTTTTGTAAGATTACAGTACATCACCTACAAAACAGCAGAACAAACTTTCTTACCAAACAAAATGATCACAGAGTGCTTGAACATGTTTCTTAAATTCAATATATTATATCATTATTTGTGGCTTAAAAATAAAATAAAATGGAAATAATAATCAAAGAAAAACAATCTAGTAGAGGAGCAGTGCGTGTCAGTTGTAGATGGAAGACATTGAGATTATTACAACAAACTACTGAAGCCTTTGCCTGTAGGGACTGTGTGTTACTTCTATAGACATTGTACTTGAAATGATCTGGTCTCAACACAGAAAAAGGAATACATACACAAAATCACACACATTCTACAGTGCATGCACACACACACCCCACACACTCCCATGTCCTTCCCAAGTCCTAATGTTGCCAAACATCTGATTGAGAACTGAATAGATTGTCTGTCTTTGTATATGTAGTGCTGAGAATTTACATGTGTCAAATCCATTTAAATAGTGCCGCTTTGGTTAAGTATACATAAAAACTGTATTTTACATTTCTCCAAAAGATCCCTAAATAATACTGTGTTGGGAACACAGTACTACCAAGAACACCTATCATCATTTTACTACAACTCCCAGAATCCTCCTCTTCTGCTCAGTAGTCTGTACTACTTTGGCAAGCTTTGTCAAACCAATGTATGCAGAGTACAAAACATTTTCAAATAAGGTTTCAAATTTCATTTACTTTATAAAACCATGTGCCATGAGACTTTACACAATCTGCTCTTGCTGTACTTAACTCTGCACACGTCTCATGTTGTTCTTATCTCTTTGTTTTTGATGAATCCTTGTGGAGGTGGTATGGAGCCGACAGGCAAATGACTTAGCCGGGCTAGTTGCCAAAACCATTAAACGGCATCCCTGGGTGCCTGTCAGATAATGATTACCCTCTTGTGCGATGGTCCTGCATCTTCACACACCTTGTCTAAATGCTCTGCCCGGGTTCTGGCAAGGCAGACTAAATACAGACTGTTTGACGGATCATAGACAGCACTGTCCCCACAGGCTGGCAGATGGCTGTAAACTGCCTAGATAATATGAGTGTATGAACACGTACACACACTCACACACAAATGTGCACGGATGCCAGTGTATGCTCACCTATCCATACAAATACGGATCTAAACACATGCATATACATTTGTACATGCGTAGAAACATAAAAAATGGACCAACACTGGCATGTGCTGAGTCTGCAGGTCCAGCTTTCAATATTTTGTACTTTACTATGCTTTCACTGATTGACCACACACAGAGGCTCTCTCTGCATCTCTCAGTCAGGTCTCTTAGTCAGATCTGTGCCAGCTCCTTTCTCCTCTTCTCTGATCCTGCCACGGGCCAACATAAAACATCTGGGAGTTCACACTGTGTGTGTGTGTGTGTGTGTGTGTGTGTGTGTGTGTGTGTGTGTGTGCTCACCCTGAGAGCACACTAGATTTGCAGTGAGCATGTGTGTGTGTGTGTTAGTGTGTGTTGGCTTCTCAGCAAGCCTGCCAGGCTAAGAGTCCAACATCTGTGAGTTCAGATGTTTTCTAATGATATGCTAATGGTGCTGGAGGGAGACAAGCACAGAGGCTAATGTAGCGGTCACAAACCTCTGCCTCCATCTCTCTATCGCTTTTCCTCCCTACCAATATGATGATCTACCCTTCTCTTGCTTTTCTCTTCATCTCTCTGACTTCACCATCTTCTCTTTTGTCCTTTTTGCATTAATTTATTCCAAGCAGAAAACCTTTTTTTTCATTTAAATATAATAATTCAATGTAATCTGCATGATTCAATATTGTTAAAGGTTAAAAGTGGCACATTTAGTGTGGAACTTACTCTCTATGTGCTGCAATTTGTCAGTTGTTTCTGACTGATGATGCCAGTAAATGCTATTCAAAAGTTACTGTGAACTTACTTTTATGAATATATGACATTCACTTCAACCTTTATTTCATATTAATCACTTCAGCCATTAAAGAAGACGCACATTATAGAAGCACTGGTTGGTCAGGGACATTTACATTTAGCTGAGTACACACCACAGTGAAGTAAGAAGCAGTCACTGTGGATACTCTGCCTCTTTATTGTTGGCACCATCAATGTGCAGAAAGTTATAGATTTAAGCTTTGAAGTAGCTCTTACTTTTAAGTCAAGTCAAGTCAAATTTTATTTATATAGCGCCAATTCACAACAGAAGTTATCTCGAGGCACTGTACATATAGAGCAGGTCTAGACCGTACTCTTTATCTTATAAAATTTACAGAGAGAAACCCAACAGATCCCACCATGAGCAAGCACTAGGCGACTGTGGCAAGGAAAAACTTCCTTTTAAGAGGCAGAAACCTCGAGCAGAACCGGACTCAAGGTGGGCGCCATCTGCCTCGACTGCTTGGGTTTAGACAGAAAGAGGGGTGGGGAACAAGGAGAAAGACAACCTTGCAAATACACAGACTAAGTCAAAATGTAAATAGTAGTAGTAGTAGTATAATAATAATAATAATAATAGTAATACTATTATTACAGCTAAAGGAATAATAATGACAAACAATAGCACATTAATAGTAATTAACACTATCAATAACACTAGTAAATGTTTTAATTATTGTCGCATCATGTGCTGAGCTGATCATGGAGCAGCAGGACTCTCCAGCCTGAGACAGAACCCAGTAAGAGACAGTAGCAGAGAGAGAGAGAGAAGCACAGCCTGGGTACTAATGTGCTTGAGGGAAGAACACAGTTAAAGTGATGCAACGATATTAAGATAAAGCAATAGTAATCTCGGCCGCAGGACATCATGGACAAATATTTACTAACTATTAATCTTAACTGATGCAATTGAGACTGACCCAACTCAGCCGAGGGAAAATGGAACCAGAATAATATGCTAGTTAAAAGTTAAGGTACAAAAGATGAGTTTTTAGTTTGGATTTAAAGGCCTCAACTGAGTCAGCCTGTCTAATATCAATAGGGAGGTTGTTCCAGAGGAAAGGGGCCCGATAGGAGAAGGCCCTGCAGCCTGCTGACTTCTTTTTGACTCTGGGGACAGATAGCAGCCCTGCACTCTGAGAACGCAGAGCACGGGAGGGAATATAAGGGTTAAGAAGATCAGACAGGTATAAGGGGGCTAGCCCATTTAGAATTTTATAAGAATTTTTACACAGTGCCTGCTTGGCAAATTGGCTTCTATGTGTTTCACCTTTATCGCTAAACTTAAAGGGGTTATATGTAAGTTTTCTCTGCTGCCAGATGTGGTTTCTTGCCAGCAGCAGGTGGTGGTGGTGATGATAGCTTGCCAAAACCTTCAGCCATCGTTGTGTTTACAAGAGGTTAGATTATGCCCTCTGAGTATATAATCTCTGAGTGAGTTGCTATCCCAATTGGGGCTAGCTGGTCAGCATGTTAACTACAGGTAATAAAACTAGTAGCAAAACATTGCTTTTGCTTTCCACCACTGGAGACAAGTCTTGGTAAGTGAAGCAATGAAGTTTGATGCTGAACTTGCAACATTACTTCTAGTCTGGTCAGTAAACAGTTGTTAATGTTAAAGTTGACTATAGCAATAACAAAACTTACAAATAGCTCCTTTGACCTATCTCAAACACACCATGATCTACAATTTATATGGGAAGTTATTATCACTTTAGCTTACCGTATCAAACAATATAAAGGCAAAAGGTGGCAACATATTATAGGTGCACTGATTTGAAACATAGCCCATCAGCAGATACAATCAGCAAATACATCAACACTGACATTTTCAAATTTAGGCCTTAGGTTCAGGTTTAGTTTAAGGAGGGTGTCATGTCATCATGTGAGATTTTTGTAATTTAGATTAGATACACAGTTTCAGATTCTAATGTATGTAATATATTGCAATTTCTGTAAATTATTATTATT
>BRZM01002030.1:0-12987 GCA_033238685.1 Lates japonicus
GTGGCCATATAACAGCAGTCCCAGGCTTCAATGGCGACCTCAGCGCAGTTATGTACATAGTTCTTGTTGATATTAGGCCCGAGGTGCACGTGCCTGGATAGTGCTTACCGCGTCATGGTAATGAAGGAAACAGCTGGAAGTACACAGAGGCTAAGGGGACTGATGTGTGCCTTTGGACCAGATGGGGGTGTTTATAGTTTAGCAGTGGCTTGGCTAGCAGGCTAAGGAATATGATGCATTGACTCAAGGCACATGGCAAAGACGATATAATCGTGTTATTTTTTGACACACTACACTTCAGTTTTTATATGGTATAATGCCTTACCTCCAATTTACTTTTAAAATCTAGCTTGGTCTGTTTTCTTTACCTCAGCCTTCAACTTGGGTGCAGCTTTGCCCAGATTTCCTTTGTACATCACCAACAAGAGAATATCTGCAAAACAAGTGTTGGAAACAATTTCAAATAAGACAAATGAGCTGCATTTTCATCACATACGTTGTTTGTGTTCATTCAGTGAAAGGACACGAGTGCTTCATTAATTGTCAATTGTTTGGCACAAACCCTGAAAATGTTAGTCCAACTGATTAGTGCACATCAGTATTATTATCTTCAGTAACCCCAGCACAAAGGGAAAAAAAGAACTCTTTAGATACTTTAACCATTTTACTACACTTAGTGATGGTGTAATTATCACTTGAGTATGACTGGGAGAAGTTGTAATTTTCTATTGTTCATAAATTGCTTAGATGTGGCCATTACCCACATTTCTCCCTCTTAATTCGCTCCCAAGTAGTGTTGTCTTGTGTCTTTGTAGGCACTGATTTCACATGCCTCCCATTCTGCTTGTTGACAGAGTGTGAGACAGGTCATCATTATGTTGCCCACAGATACAGCCAAGTCAGAATGTCACATATTAGGATTTCCACATATCCTAAAAAAAAAACAAACAAGATAGACAGGATAGTAAACAAAGCACTGGAGTGAACCTGAAATTGGAAGCACAACCTTAACTGAAAACAGGAATGGCTTCATGCCTGTGTGGACAGAATTTTATTGGGACCTGTTAATTGTAGTTGTTTGGGAGGGTGATTATGTATATGGTACACCTGTTTGCATGCCGGTGACCTATAGCAAGAGCTGTGTGCAGTGATATCACAGTAAACCAAAGCTATCTTAATTCAGTTCTGTGATTTAAGTTCTGTTCAGGTTGCATGTTTGTAATAATTCAAATTATTTAACCACATTCAGAACGGACCACTGGAAATAAAACATAGTGTTCCAACCAACAATTAATTATTGTAAGATGTGACCCAAGTGTCAAGCATGGTTAGTGGTTAGTGGTCCTTGGTCCTCAACAGAAAATTTCTGGTAAGAACCAGATATCAGTATCTATTCTGGTTTAACATTCTACAGTAAAAATTAGTTAAAGTGTAAATGCTTGGATTGAAATGAAGAAGGTATATTCTCAAACGTCTGATATAGACTTTTCTCTCACAGTCCAAACACATGCCAGGTTAGGTCAACTGGCAATTAGAATTGCCTGTAGCTGTGAGTATGAATATGAATGGTTGTCTATTATGTGACATTCCTGTGACTGACTGGCAACCTGTCCAGGTTGTACCCCGCCCCTACATGGTGTCAGCTGGGATAAGCTCCAACCCCCCACAATCCACAAATATAAACAGATGTAGATAAAGAATGAATGGAAATGAAGACAGTGGAACCAATAATTATGTAGATAGTTTATGTTGGCGTATTGGTTGGTATGGGCCAAGCAGGCCAAGTGGGCAAATGTGCCAATGTTTTGCCTCAGGTGGTATATTGGGATTTGAGTTATGTTTAGCCACTTGTATGAAGAGAGACATACAACATTTGTGACCTTTTGTGTGAAATTATGTACTCATTACTCTCTTTCAGTGTTAGTCATTGTAAGTGATTTATTTGGCCTGTGATTCAAAATCACACATGCAGTTATTTAGGCTGCTGTAATTTTAGACAGAAACACCACGAGTAACACCTGCTGCACTGTGTAGAGAACGGTAAACCATGCATCAGCCTAATGGTCATTTGAAAGGTATTTTAGCCAATGAAAAAATTAAAGTATCCCCACAAGTTAGACTAAGATACTGGAGAAATGTCTGTGCTTATTTGTGCCTTTGTGTGCCTATGTGCAAAGCAAGTCAGCATATAATGACTGACCTGGGAAAGCTTCTGTCATCTTCCGCTGGTTTGTGGTTGCAGAGAGCACGCACACACATGCACATGCACACACACACACACACACTCACACACTCACACACTCAAAGGGCCTCATCTGCCTCTGTCCCTAGCTGTTGAAATTCTATCAGCTGTCTGCACCTCCCACACATTCTGCAGCAGCAGGGCAAGCAGCTTCATTGGATGTGGGGGTGGGGGGTTGAGGTGCGTTTGTATGCGTGTGTATGTTAAAGGGGAGGGGGGGCACAGGAAGAAGCACCTGCTGGTGGCTGGCGGTTGGTTTGCACCAGCTGCTTTTGCTACACACATGAAAGGCAGTACTGATAGATAATTGACAGTACCGAATTTCTATAAGACCCCTCTGACCCAGCCATTACCTACCTTTTGAAAGCTTTTTTTTTTTTTAAACACAGGATGTGAATTCATGCAATTTTACTAACCTAGAAGTATGTATGACTGATAAAGAAACTGATGATAAAAATAGATATGGTGGAGAAAAAGCACTTGATAAATTGTCATATCATAGACTTAAAATGATTCATTTGCATGTTTGTGTGGTGGAGTTTCTACTGTTATTTTAATCAGTAGAAGTGTGTTTGGAAACTGTGCTCTGATCTAGAACATACATTATGTAGTCTTTATCCTCTGATGTCAATGATATATTTTAATCATTTTTTTCCTCAATTTTTTGACAGGGGCACAATATAATGGCCATGCTGTAGCTCTGTAGAAAGTGAGGCTCATTGGGACCAGCTTGGATCCAGTGGTGTTCCAAAGGTTCCAGTCACCCTCCAGGCTCTGCCATGGACTTCTTTGATGATCCCAGCCTCTTTGTTGGAGGTTTGGATGGGCTGGACGAGGATGGCTTTCCCTCAGCGCCGTCACTTGTGGATGAGCTAAACCTCAGTGCGGACTTTGAGCCCCTCCAAGTGGAACCTCTAGGCCCAGGGAAGCACCAAGACATATTGCCCCCAGCTTCTACTCAACAAGTCATGCCCACTTACAATCAGCAGATGGGTCACTATATTGGCATTAAGGCACAGAATCCTACAGGGCAAGCATTTCCTGGTCCTGGGGGCACAGGTGGTGGAGGCAGTGGCATGATGTCAGAGCAACATGGCCAGTACCACAGTGCTGCCATGAGCCAAGTACCTCAATCCAATGGGCTGTTCTGCAACAGTAGTAGTCCAATGTGGGGTAACCAAGACCAGAATGGGAACATGTACCACCCCTTATCTCAACAGCAGCAACATCAGCAACAACCGCTTTGTCATCATCCTCAGCAGCAGCAACTGCACAACCAGCAACTTCATGTCAGACAACAACAAATACAGCAGCAACAACACCACTCCTGTCATCTTCAACAACAGGAGCAGCAGCACAGAAAGCGGCAGCAGCAGCTGCAACAACAGCAAAGTCATCAGCAACAGCTGTTAAACCAGCGCCAGCATCAACAAATTAACACACAGACTATGTCCTTGCAGCAACAGCAGCATCATGGTTTCTCCTTTCACCAGGGAAGTCAGCCTCAGAGCCAACAGCAAGTTCACCATAGTCAGCAGCGGGTTCAGCACCAACTAACTGTAGGAGGACCAAGGTTCCAAACGAGGGCTCTGCCAAGTAAGTCTTACATGGATAGTCAGAATGCTTCTCTGAGCGGAACCTGCTTGCAGCAACATCAACAGCATGGTAGCTACCAGCTGACCAGGGGAGGCCAAGCCTTCCCTGGATCAGGGCCGGAGGACCCTAACCTGCCCTTCCCCATGCATTCATCATCTATGGTTCACTCCCTGCCAGCGTGCTCCGTCAGTTCTGCCAGTGCATACCAACCAGCTCAGTACCCTGCTTACCCTGGAGAGCCAGAAATACCCAGTCTCGATCAGCAGTCTTTGTCCTCAGCCTCAGTGTCTGGGCCCACCACCACCACTGCACCTCTCTCTTCCACAGTGCCTGAGCTCTCAGGGACAGTATGTCAGTTTCCACCCACAGGAGTTATGAGTCAGCAGCACACTAGGGTCCCAGTTAGCCAGGCAGAAGAATGTCCTTTCCGGGCCCTACGTTGCTCTGGAGCAACCCAGGGAAACTCCAGGTCATCTGAGATGTTTGGTGAATCTATGAGTTGCTACCCCAGTATGACCAGCCAGCTGCCCTCTGAGCAGCCTCAGAGCTGCGGGGCCATCAACACTAATGGATTCCAGGCTTTGGAAGATAGTCTCCTGACATCAGATGCTCAGGATGGAGACTTGGAGGGACTGGAGCCTCCTGACCTCCTGCCTGACCTACTGCCCCAGCTGGAGGCTGCTCTCAGCCAACAGGATGAATCCAACTGTTCCTGGGCCGATTCCAGCCTGGAGAGAGGACATGACCACAGAAAACAACCACCTGTTGAGTACAAGGAAGAGAAGGTAATACAGTGTTACAAATCTAAGTGTTTCATTTTTTGGTTCCTAAAAAAACATAAAGCATTACACAAGCATGGCCCAGTGTTTTAGTCATACTGTAGCAGAGTATCCCCTTGAATGAAATATTCTCTGGATCCTTCTTTAATTTATAGGAATACAGCCTGTGCATGCTGTCCTTTAGCCCTATTTCTTCTCAGTGTAGGTTGATGAGGAGAAGTGGGGGGAGTGAATGTTAATAAGTTGACACTGATTGAAAAAATTAGATGTTTAAAGTGCTTAATCCTTGCTTTACTAATGGAGAACATTTCTTTGCTGACATTGAGAGAATTTATGTGTTTTTCTTAGTACATCATGGCACAGAATCCAGTCACTCATTTAATGTTTAACTAACTATCCCAGATAGAACATGTGCTTGTCTAGTAGGAAACCTGCAATCAGTGGTAGAGTGGGGGAAGGTGGAGAGGCGGTACCTAGGGCCATCTGAAAGCCCTCTGAAAATGATAATGGTCTGTCCAGCCTGTCCTGCTCAGTGCTCAGACAGCAGGTCAGGCCTGATTAGGCTAAGAGTGGCAGGAGTGTCTTCGGGACTTAGCTGTAAGCATACTTAGGGCTATATCAAGATGTGGGTCAGGGCAAGCCAGAGGCACTTGCACACTGCCTCGCTGGAGTGTGGGGGAGGTTGCACGCTGTTGTGGTAGCTGCCACAGTTTCTGTGTGCCTGTGTGTGTATGAGTGTATGTGCACGTGTGAGAGAGCGGGCGGGAGGGAAAGAGCGTGGTGAAGGAGAGTGGTTAGCACTTGAGGGAGGGGGAGGGGGTTTGGGAGATGGAGAGAGCAATAGTTCATGGAAAAAGGAGCGCTTAGGAAAGAAAGGGAGGGAAAGAGACAGAGAGGAAGAGCATGAGAGGGAGAAAAGAAGCGGAGGGGGAGGTTGGGAGAATGCATTAACTGGCTGTAACAGGCTTCAGGCGGTTCCTGGACCTCAGTTGGCCAGTAACTTAGCAGCATCCACACAGCCTCCTGGCCCACGAGTGACACATGACCAGCAGCAAAAGCAGCAGACATTTCATCATGGTTTGCACACTTAAAGAGGACATGCATTTCAACACATCCATGTCTTCCTTTTTGATAACATTTGTGTTAGATTTTAGCAGTGTTGTTACAAAAACAACATGTTTTATCAGCAATTAAACATATTCACCTGAAAGCAGCAGAACCAGATTATCTCAAACCAGACACATGCACATTTTTTTCACAAGAGCACTTGTGTTTTTCATGGCCCACTACTGAAAACACAGAAGTGTTGTTTGAAATTATCTCACCAACCACACCTTTTCTGTATCTGCACTTATTGTGGCAAACACGTGATTGACAGTTTTACTGTTACAGTTTGAGTGACTAATTTAAATCTGCTGAATATGCTAAACAGTGTTCTCTTACTGGCAGCAGACACATTATGTCCCTCCATTTCTGAAACCTAACCTATGCCCATGAGCCAAAATACAACCTGTGTGTTTAGCACTGCCTCAGCTATCCCCCAACAGGCAGCAGGCGACAACAAAACTGGTGGTCTGCCTAAACCAGAGCTCATCCACACAGGCTATTTGCCCATCTGCAAAGGTCCTTGATTGAATTGGGCTGTGAACCACAGCCATACGAACGAGCCTCTCCCTGTCTGTGTCAACATCCATCCCTATGTTGATGCTTACAGGCTGACTGTGCTATTCATGTGCACTGATGTGTGAAGAGCCTGCTGATAGTGTGTTTGCTGAACAGGCAAGGCATCAAGGGATAGCTGCCCACTATTCACTCCCCCGCAGTGAATGTGGCTAATTAGGATTTCCAATGGTTGTAATGGTCAGCTGCAGCTGCGATGAGCACGAGGGGTTCAAGATTGAATAGTTGTCCCAGGTTGCTGTATTCAGAGGTTAAATTGAGTAAAAATAATGTCTTGGTCCCTGTTGCAATGGATCTAAATTCAAATGAACAGATGTGTAGAACTCTAGCCTACCCTATGAATCATTTCAGCAACATTTATGGGGCTTTCTCTGAGGAGGTATTTCAAGCTTACAGGCATCAAGCACTCTAGTGAGACCCCTCTGAACTGAATGCTTACTGCTTACGTGTACTCAAGTGAGTCAGCAGTCAGTCTTTTTGCTGTGACTAGACAGGAACTCAAGACTGACATCGGTGAGATCTCTGTGCATGTTAAAGTGGCAGACAGAATGAATGTGAGATATGGATTAGGCAAGAACCGATTTTTCCATCTGGCCATTTCATCTATATAGTAAATAATTTCCTCGATTTTAGATGTGCTATTTTTCCAGGGATTCCAGTTTTGGACATCCACTTGTAGTTTGTTTTCAATGGGAGATTGGTGTTTTCCTTCTTTTGTATTCCTGAGCATAATATGAATTTGTATTAGACCTATATATGGGTACAAATTAAACTATGCCTCAAAGGCAAAAAGGAAACTGGTTTTGGAGATTTGTGGGGCAACGGCAGCACATTCAGAATACCCCTTCCCAGTGCACTCAAACTGAAAAAGGATGTTTGTCACCCTGATTTCAGTCCCACCCTTGGCACCAAAGGAGCCAGCATCAATTCAAAACTGTCATGGTTCATCACCTCTCTGTGCACACAAAAAAGTTACCAGAAATCAGAGAGAACATGTTTAAATTAACTGCAAAAGCTGGTTACCCCACAAATCTGTGTTCTATGTAGCTGGTCCATAGTTAAATTTCCTTACTACCTCACACAGTTTTTTAAAGTAAATATTTTTTATGATTTAAGTGTATGACTAATTTGATTGTGCAGATAAATACACGTAAAAACAGACCAGACCTGGAAAAATCTGGAAACAGTTCTCAGTTTTCCTAAATTGCAGCCCTTATTTCATTTTCATGACACTTGTATTCTTAATGATCGGCTTTGCAATTTATTTCACACTGTTACTACACACTGCTGTTTGTATTTTCATCAGACCAAAGGCATCAATATAAACCATGCTCTTGCTGAACAGAATAGAAGCAGAGAGGGAAATGGAGACTGATGGATACCGATGGCCTGGGCTGCTGTAGCCACTGCAGGCCCCCTGGCTGTGACACTGACCAGGTGCCTCCTCCCTGCCTGTCTGCGTCGCTGGTTTAGATTTATTGTCTGACTGGGTATCGTCGCTCACCCCTCTCTACCCTGCCATGGCCCCAGAGCTGTGTCACCAGTAAGCAACTTAGGGGTATGTGTGCGCTTGCAAGCAGGGTTGCTGCGTGTGTGTGACATGCTTGCTTTGTTGTGTTCCTGACCTCTGTGAGGTTTATATAACTCCTAGCAGACCAGCCGAACAGACTGGACAGGCATGCCATAATCAGCCCTGAAACTTGACACCATGCATCTGGCACTCACCCCACCACCACATGCCACACAGACACACACAAACACACCATGTTCGTATTGCTATAGTTGAGGACCTCTCATTGAACATGATGAATTCCCAGCACCTTACGCTGACTTCATTACAAACAAATACCTGACCCCGACCCTTACCCCTCTTCAAACCTTTCTGGCCTGAACCTTTCGTCAAGTCAGCAAAATTTGTCCACAGAACTATAGAAAGACATGTACACATGCACATTTTGCACGATCGCGCACACACCCAGGCACGCACATAGACACATGTGGGAAACCTGCTGCTTCCGTGGTCACATGGTGATAGGCTGTCTCATTCACACACTTTCCCTGATTACCTCCCCCCACCTCCCTCTCTCTCCTCGCTCTCTTGCTAGCTCTGTCAAGTGTTCTGTGTTTGCATCCGGCCTCTTTGGCCTGTCTGTTTGGGAAGCCTGCCAGATAAGGGCGGGGGCGGAGGATAACTAAGGGTCAGAGGTAAACAGGAAGTCAGGCGGTCTTTGCTGTTGGAGGGAGGGCTCAGTGGAGAAGGAGGAGGCGAGGAGGAGCTGGGAGAAGGACAGGGAGGAGTTGTACTTGGATTGACTGTGTCAGGAGCATGTGGGAACACAACCCAAACTGCACAGTAGGTCTGAATTTAAAGTGCTCTTTGCTTCTCTTCTTTCCTTTCTCTTGCCATCTTCTAGGGATTAAATGGCTTTGAATATTTCAGGAGATGGGTGGGTGAGTGTTTGCTCAGCGGTCAAATGTGGAGGGTTTTTGTGTATGTTTGTGACTGGAATGTTAGACTTTGGTTGTGACGTGAAGCAACCTCCTTGAACTTCGTGTTAACCTTTGACTGGTGGAGAGAGGAAATCTGGGAGGTTAGACTAACACGTGTCTCTGGGCATAGAAAACTTGAGTTTGAAGAAAACATGAGGACCACTTGAAAATTAGCCTCAGTGAAGGGTGTAACAGAGGAAATTAGAAGGGTGGCACGGCAGCCTCTTTGCCTTGTGTTTAGCTAACACAATGGTTGTTGTCTTGTGGTGGGAGAGAGCTGCCTGTGAAAATCATTAGAGATAAAACATGTTATTCATATAGTAAAGCTTGAATAAAACTAGCTAGAGTAGAGACAGTTAAGGATTCACAAAGTCTGTCCTTCTGTTCCAGTTGATACATGGTTGTCTGTATCACAGTTTAACTGACAGAACTTAAAGTCAGTCGCGCTGTCCACAGGGCGACCGGTTGGCCGACTAGTTACTGATTTGTAAGTTCAGCAAACGGGTTTGTGTCATTAAGTCATTAGCTAGTTGCCATGGACTCAGGGTTGTGGGTGAGACATTGTTTATTAAGGTGATATATGTTTTTCTTTTTTTTAACAACATACAATTTCTGTTGGCGGGGAAATTGACTCACTCAGTTCACTATGTTGAAACTGGTGTACCATTAATCTGTCATCACTCATTGTGTGTGTAGCCAGATAATATGGTGCCATCATGCAGGATCCTTAAAACTTTAAATAAACAAAATTGGTTGTAAGGTTAAAAAATACCTGTTGAGTATTAACAAAATTTCTGTTTCATTTCTGTCTTGTGTTTTCCATCACAGGAGATGGGTGGGTCAGGTGGGGGTGGGGGTGGGGGGTTATTTTCAGTTAATGGGAGGTGTTACGGTCATTGTGTAATACTGTCTTCATATTCCAGTTAATGTACTTGATTTGGCTCCGGAGGAACAGATGGCTAGACATCTATCCCTATAAGTACTGTTACAATATACTTAATCACTTTTACCAAATCAGTGTAGTCCCTGTTAACCTTGATTCCAGCTTTTAGCAAACATGTCTAGCCTTTAAATTACTTCACTTTTGTATGAAATATTCCTTAAAAATGAAAGATGTATTTAAGTGTATTTAACTATTTTACTGTACTCTGGGTGAGAGTACCTCATTCTAGATTAGCTTACAGATTTTTAATGGTTTTCAACATTTAAAAAAAAAAAATCACATTTTACCAAATTAACAAGTATAACCTATAAGAATTATACACATCAATCACCCGCATATCAGGAAACTGATACAAGATTATAAAACACAACACAACAGATTTCAACCAAATTAACCCGAAATCTGCCCTGTAATACTACCCATTGTGCTCTACTTTGGTGTAGCAGACCAGTTTGAGTTGCTTGTCTGTAGCTCAACTGCCAGTCAAAAATTATACTTAATGAACAACTGAAAGTATTACCTTTTATTGTATCAAATCTGAGTTCAGTGTAAATTTAATCTTACCTGAATTGGATCATCTTTTTAATCAAGTCTGGGTCAGTTATGAAAAAACATGACTGTGTGTATATCTTTTTTTTTATTATAATTTTTTTAAATTGTATCCAAATCATCTATCATATGCATCTTCTAAGGGGATATGCATACCCTTAAATCTGGGTTTAAGGAGGCAAAACTGCTGAAATAAAATGTTTGTGTTTCAGCCAACTTTTTCTACTCAATATATTCTGTATCATTGTACCTAAGGTTCAGTGGGTAAGAAGTTTTAAATGGTATGAAAAGAAGACAAAATATAGCTTTTAACAAATGGCGGCAATTTGTTGTAGTTTTACATAAAGACAAGAAATCTTTATTCTGCGTCAAAAGTACCAGCTCTCTTCCTTGTCCTGCAGTCAGCCATTAACTGATATGATAATGACCTAAATGGTTATTTCCTGGAGAACTGAGATTAGTAATGATAAAAACAGTCCAGTTAAAAAAGTTTCTACAATTGCCATGTATATTTGGTGCTTCATACAGCCATGTTTTTTTTTTTCAGTACAGTTGCTTTTATGCTTACACCATGAGCGTTTCTTCATTTTTTTCATCAAGATGTTTCTTTGTCATCATGCTGCTCTCTTTGTCATGCTCTGTCTCACAGCCCATGATCCTCTGTCACGATGATCGGCTCTACTATTCCTTAGGATTATTTCACCCGGCCACAATTGGATGAAATGTAGCAATTGAAGGATGAAACCAATCCAGACTACCTCTGACAGCTTGTGCTCTCACATCAAGTGTTGTAGACTACAGTCGGTCTCTGCTTGTATCCAACAAAATAACAAACTCGACACTAAATAATAATCGACTCATGGCACATGGGGTGATTAAAGACAGAATGGGCTGTTTTGCCCATTTTAATAAAATAAATTGTAAGAAATGCAACTGTGGCTTCAGGTCACACAACTCAGCTCTTGTGGATTTGTGCATGCATTTGATAATATACTTATTACCGACTTCTTAGACTCAGGCTAAATTTTATTATTTTGACTAAACGAAAACAACTAATTCACATTTCTATCTCACATTTCTATGAAACTGCGTCCATGTGAGTCTGTGTACCCTGACCTCTACCATCCCAGCAAGTTGACTCCACAGACACCTGGCTCAAACTGAGCAGGAGGTAGAAATCAAACAGGGAGGAAAAATCCTACTTCATCAATTCCTGAAGGCTGGGTTCTCTACACCGCTCTGTCTTGTACACGGATCTCTGACGCTGCCTCTGTGTGTTCCTCTTTACACAGACATTGGCCTTGCTCTCCCTTTACTACTTCAATAATGAAGGAGTTGTAAAAGGTCTGTCAGTGGGCCCCTTTTTGAATTCCCTCCACCTCATCCTCCCTCACTCTCTCCTTGCCTCTCTCTCTCTGTCTGTGTCAAGCTCTCTCTCTTTCACATCCTGGGACCTCTCAGCTCCCACTCTTGGTTTGCACTGATGTTCCATTAATGAATGGCATCATCCAGCTTGCTTGTTTGGCGCAGTTATTTCACTTCACTGCCTGGTGTCTGACCTGCTGCGCTGTCTCTGCTTCAGAGGCAACGTGTATTTATTCAGAACAACCACTGTTAAAACCAAACCCAAGAAGAAGCTTCACTATTTTGTTTTGACACATCATGTAAAATACATGAGAAACCTTGTACGGCAGTTCAATACTGCAAAACACATTTCGTTCCTTGCGATTGGATGAATTGCAGCACCCACCAAACTGCCGCTATTTTCCTTAAGCCACCTGTGCTGCTTTCAAGTCCAAGTTACTGAGTCTCATTTCAAAGGAACAAACAAATACTGTTGAATCTTTTGATTAGTACAGCTCTTTGGTTGAAGACTATATGTATTTTAAATTCAGTTTTATTACAACACATGGATCCTATTTATGTATGTTTGGTCATCATTTCCTTAGTTATGATAAAATTGTATATCAGGAGTAATAGCTGTAATCTAGGAATAAGAACAATCAATCAATCAGTCAAACAAACAAAATCAAAAACAGCATTTATCACATTCCTAGTTCAGTTATTTGACTATATGTGATAGCTGTACAGATTTTGTATTGAAAGGGTTCGGGTGTGCTATTTTATATAACCTATGAGACCTGCTTTGTAGACTGGTGGAATGCGTTTCAATAGGAAAGGTCACAATGGCACTCCCTGGTATGTAAAATCCTGGGTCAGCTGTGGTGTGAAGGGTGTCCCTCTGTGGATGGATGGCCTTGCTTTCACTTTGGCTCATGCTCGCTGTGCATGCCAGTGCTAGCCATAAATATCATCTTAAATCTTGCTGACTGCCTCTGAGCTGACATAAAGATGCAAGAAGAGGCGGATGGCCTGAATTAGAATCAATTATATAACTATAGTCACTGGGCCTGATTGACACAAACCAGGCTTAAGTTATACTCTGCATTCTCATGACTCTCAAACCCAAGTCACAGCTGTTTTTGCAGGGTCAGTGGGAAAATGAGCAACGTATGAAAGCAAACTAAACCGAGACACAGCAGGAATCAGCCCACAAGGTGTTTTGTTGCTGTCTGTGTGAATAACTTAATTCAATCATGGGTCCTTCAACAACATACAATTTGACCTCCATTAATTTTAGTGAATGTCAGTTTTTTGAAGGCTACTATCCACATAGCTGGTATTTTATGAAATAAACATGCGCTTCC
>BRZM01002031.1:0-11433 GCA_033238685.1 Lates japonicus
ACATGCTAACTTACTTCCTGGTTTTAGGATCATTCCTGCAGCTCTCTGTTGAGTCTCTTTAACATTTGGAAACATAACAACCTGATCAGACTGTTCACTCTGAGTTCTTTACTGAGACACAACAAACTGCCTCAGCTCAGTGTTTACAGCCCAGTCAAGGTTACACATTATTACATAACAGATAAATCTACAGTGTTTCTCTGTCAAACCTCAGATGTCCCATCATTCCCTGCACATATACATCCAGTCAGCGGCTCTGCTTTGCAGCTGGACGTCCATTTGACCCTCACAGTCTTACAGATGTCAGGGGGTCAGTGGATGAGGATTAAGCCTCATCTGGCCTCAGCAGATCGAGCTGCTGCTGCTGCACAGCTGGCAGCCTCACGGTCACTGAGACCCAACTGTAACACAGACACCACAGGTTCGACTCCTGCCAACAAACCAAACAATAAGATGGAGGCTGTGGAGATGTTTAACAACTGAAGTAGAGGTAGATACGTCAGCTGAGGAGGTTTGTGGGGCATGAACCAGGCGTGGCTCCTCAGCTGAGAGTGTGTGTGTGTATTTATAGCAGCGGTGGGTTCAGGATTAATCCTCAGTAATATGGCTCTTAACAGGCTGAGTTAATCCACAGCTAACGAGCAGCTGTCAGATGGACAGCAGGCTGCACGTCTCCACACACAAAGTTATTTCTGCAGTGTATGGAAGCCTAAATGGGCCGAGAACAGAAAAAGAAACTGTAAAATATTAAGGCGAGACACTGCAGGTGGATAGTAAAAACTTACAAACAACAAAATAAATCACATCACCATTGAGCTGGTTACTCACATTAAGGTAATTATTTTTCTGAAATGATGTTTAAATATGCAAAGGAAGCATTAAACCTAATTAAATATTTCCAGAGCAGAAATCTGAAAAATTGATAAAACTAGGTTCAAATTTCTTGTTTTAATTTTTTGATGTATTAGGACATATATAAAATATATATATAAATATAAATATAAAATATAAATTTCTGCAGTGTTTTTTAGGAGTAAAATGTTCAATAAATCAGTCTGTGAATGACATGAACAAACCTCTCTGTAAAAACTTTCACAATATGGACAGAAATAAAACTGGAAAGTTTGGTGAACGTAACTGCAGGTGAAATGGAAATTTCTGGCTCAGAGTGTGAGAAAAACAAAAACTCATTTTGAGAAACCGGCCTTTAAAGATATGAACTATAATTGAAGTCTACAGATGTAAAGACAGAACATGGAGTAAAATAAACACCTAAATATGTATTTAGGGTGTTTTCTCTCCACTAGTCTGAAAAAAGACATCTTATCGAAGCAAAATAGCCCAAAATCTGAAATTAAAAACTGAAAAATGTGTTTTTGCCTGAAGTGTCTCGACTTAAATCAACATTTGACTTCATCATAAGTCGTAAGGCGATTAATGATGATGCACAATTTAAAATATCTGCGGTAAGTTAAGGAGCGTCAGACTTGTGCGACCACAGCCTGGACAGATCTCATCCATTGTTGGTCCGGCAGCTCGCTCCGCTCCGGTTCAGCTCCACCCACGGTCCGACGAGATCAGAAGGTGCAGCTGCTGCTACATTTCACTGCTAATGCAGCACACACACAGATTAAGACCAAAAACACTCCTCAAATCCTGTGAGCCATCCAGATGTTGTTTATGAGCCACATTAGCTGATCCAGAGAGCCAAGACATCACCTCATGACACCGACTCACGGCTTGTCCACGACACTGGCACCAAAACTCATTCTGATTGTCAAAGGAATCAACATCCTGATTCTGAGAGGATTAAACCGAGGAAAGTGTCTCCATTTAATTAACCGAGCACTTTAAGGACCTTATCAGCTGTTTTTTTAAGGTGAACTGAGGAAATCACCTTCAGGAGGGTTTCAGCTACAGATCATCAGTCACAGGAAGAAAGAGGTCGAGCTTATTCTTAGTCAAAGTTAAATTATCGTAGGATGGTAACGGAGGAGTATCTGGAAAAGTCTTGTTGTTGCCTTCAGGAAAACTTGGACATCCAAGACTCCAAAGTCAGCTGCTAAACAGCTTTTCAAAACAAAAATGTATAAAATCAACAAAACATCCATGTTTGTCCTCTGGGTTTACTTTTCCAGAAGATAAAATAATTGCCAGTGAGTGTTATGAACTGTTGTGTCTCTTAATCCTTTTGTATTTCACTGTCTCACCAACATCTTCAACAACGCAGGGTTGATTTAGGTCTGAATCCTCACTAATAGGGCCGTGAGTTGTGACAATATAAATCAGATCACGAAACAAAAACGACTATTGTTTGGTTTTACCTCTGTAGCATGAATGAGGTTTAGTTAGGAAAAGTCTGGTATGGACCAGACAACACAACAGACTCAAACACCACGAACCTCTTCTACAACCAATGTGAAAGAACATGGAGAGTGTTTACGAACACGACGTTCAGAAGAACCGTCAGGTGCTCAAAATAAACCCCAGAGTCAAACGTTAGAACAGGATTTTGACTGTGGCACAGAGACTCGAGAAGATGGAAGAAATTAACTGCAGCCATCGCAACTTATATCCACGTGGTCATTAACTCGTCAACTTTACAGAAAATGTTCTAAATCATGATATATACCGTTAATGGGAAATGTGATTTTGGACATATCGTACAGTCCTAATCACTAAGGTACAGAGAACATCAGCCACATCAAGAAACTGCATCGTTTGATGTAGGGATGCAAATTTTCTTTTTCTTGGAATTTCCTTTATTTCCATTCCCGTTAAACAACAACAGACAAAATCCATATGATTAAACTACCTTAACTTTTACTTTGGAGGAAAAACCAGGTAGATGATAAAACTGATCAACTATTTCCAGACCAGGCAGATTACACCACAGCGATACAACTGGAATATTTAATTTTGCGGATTTAATTTTTAGGGTGTAGAGGTCAGGTGGAGTCACAGTGAGGTCAGTTCAGGTTGTGGATCTCACCTCGTTCCTGTCTTTGGACAGCAGGATGAAGCCGTTGTTGTCGACCAGGAAACAGTTCAGATCCTGAAAAGGAGGCAGCAGAAAGACGTTTCGTCAGTTTAGTTTCTTTAAACATGAAGAGCTGATGTTTGTGGTCGAGCATCAGAGGAAGGTGGATACTCACCACACTCTCACAGCTGAGCGGACACACACCTTCGATGTTTGAACACTGAGAGAAAGAAAAGAGACGAGTTGTTAAAAATTGAGGTTAATGATGTTAAAAATAAATCCAATCTCCACAAGTAAAATGCTAATGTTAGGCTATAAACCAACTACACACCACGGTCACATGACGTCAACGTCTCCACCACTAAGCTTCCAACTGGTCATTTCATTTAGCTCTGAGCTCTTCTACAAAAGCCTTTCTTCTTAGAAAGTTAGTGATAGTTTGAAAGAGCGTGAGTAGAAACACAACGAGGCTGTAAAGGTGGACTGGTGAGTAGATGGGTTTTCATGTTAACGTCCCCGACAACCTCTGTAGTCTCATTTAGACACTCGTTAGCAACCGCCTTTTTTAAGACACGTAAAACTTTGGGATGAGGGAACAGGAAGTGCTAACATGCTAACTTTTACTTCCTGGTTTTAGGACTCATTCCTGCACCACTCTATTAATTAATTTACATGTCACATTCATTTTTAAGTCAAGTGAGTAAAGTAGCAGGTGAATATTTTGTAGGGCAACGATCAAGGTCATGTTTTTGGTAGGTGCCATGTTTGATTTGAGACAACACAACCCTGTTAAACTTAATGCACTACACCAGTGAGTATACGGTGTACACAGAGTACTACATGCCAGTGTACAAACTGTAACACACAAGCTTTAAATTAATGATCAATAATCACTTACGTCTGTGTCGCTGGGCTGGAAGCAGCAAAGTGAAGAGTTGATGAGGAAAAAAAACAACAGATAATCATATTGACATCATTAAACTGTGAACTAATGGAAATATTTCCACATTTTTTAGACTCAAATCAGGAGCCAAGAATATTCTCACTGTGTTTGTTGACTGAACTTGGTTTTAAAGGTCACAGAGATGTTCAGCTTTTGTAAAATGTGGTTGTTTTTCAAAACAGCTGGATCGGTATTTAATGATTCAACTGACAGCTTCAGTGCAACAGGACACAAATACAGAAGATAAATATACTTGGTTCCTGTTTCAGGACAAACCACAGAGACGAAATGAGACAGAACAGACCGTTAATGTAAGAAAATAACCTTGTATGATGAAAATATAAACTGCAGAGGATGAGAGATGCAGCTTTTGGTTTTTACTGAATGGAGGAAACCTTGTATAAACCTCAGTGACTGTAAATCAGTGGCGACAGGATGTAAATGTTCTGTGAAGTCAGATTAGTTAATGTCAGCGGTGGAGCAGTTTTGTGAATACATTAATCCAGCCTGTCACAGCTGTCAGCTCTCATTAATAACATTATATACACCATCAACCTCTACAGGACATCTGCACACATTCAGCTGCAGCTCTGCTTCTGCTTCACTGAGCTGCAGGAGACGCCCACAAGGTCAAAGACCTGTAGAGTGTGTGTGTGTGTGTGAGTGTGAATGTTGGTCAGCCTTATGTCATATCTGGGGACAAATTCTGAAGAGGAGAAGTAGTCTGTGGGTAAACGAGGGTCCCCGCGAGGCCTGAACGCTCATTACAGCAGAAAACTAAACTGCTGCATGGATAAAAATGGAGACAAGAGTTTTCTTTAATTAGACCCCGACCAGTGGAGTCTGTCCTGAGGGTGGTGCCAGAGGAGCTGAATGAAAATGGGGGCAATTTTATAGATCTCACACTCAGTCACACCAGCATTTAACACTTAAAAACCTCATTGTTGTCACTGGTTCAGTGGAGCTGCAGTAAATCTGAGCTGAGCTTTTACGCAAACTTCCATTTTTATGAACTCTGATGTCTTCTATCGTCCTCATAATGTTCGTATAAGAGAAAGCTAGTTGCCGTGGCGGGATATTGTAGCTAGCTGTTACTAGTTAGCATGAAGTTAGCCACAGTAGCTTTGTAACGACCCTTGCAGGTGTTCACTGTGTCATAAAGCTTCCAATGCAACCTAGTTTGCAAAGATTTAAATAAATTTTGCTGTTCTGGTTTTACTGGACACCAAGTTGGACTTGGTCAGACTCATTGTTTGGGACTGTCGACAATCCTGGATGGCTCTTTATTGGAGGTGGGGCAGCTAACCTGACATACGTTTGCAAAACGAACCATCCACTCTTCATCACTGATGTCTTTTCTCTTGTAAAAAGATACTATTTGAAAACTGTTCCAATGAAGCATAAATCTCACGGCTTTATCGCCTGTTGAAGTTTGTTTTTAAATGGGCTCATTGTTGCCCCCTCGTGGCAGCTGGGGGCAAACACACCCACTACAGCAACTACGCTTCCATCAAGTACCAGCGGGTGTTTTCACACCTTCAGTCTCAATGAGTCCATGATGGTTTGGTGCACCACAAAGACACTGAACAAGAGAAAGGTGAGATTTATGCTTTATCTATTCAACTCAGCAGTGCCTAAACTGAGAGCCAAATTTAGCATGCTAACCAGTGCTAACCTGATGTGTGCGTGCTAACATTTATCGTGTACCTTCATTTAGAATTCATTTGCTTCTTTAAATCTCTGAATTTAACCCCTCAGCTTTCTCCATGCTGGCAAGATAAAGGAAGAGGCCATTTAGACTGAACAATGAAAATGCTTACTCATGACAGTGAGAGCAGACTAAGGGGCATAAGAAGCATTTACATTATCTTAACTTTGGTCTCCTGAGGGGGAAATCCTGTTGTTTTACATCATAATTGGACTTTATTCTCTGCACATTCCACTTTATCTTAATGAAAAGTCTAAGGGCCTTAATGCCTGTAATTAATGTCTTCTGTTCCCTGATGAACATGAAGGAAAATTGAAGACATAACCTCTGAATGCAGAGGATTATTACTGGAAAATCATGTGTTCGTCCTTGGAAACTTGGTGGTGTAAACCGCTATTTGCATGCGTAGTTGCTAACGAGTAGACTCTTGTCTGACTGCAGATCATGCTGCATCTCTGTGTGGTGCAGTTTACGCTCCTGCAGAAAAGCATTATATAAAATTGGATGATCCACTGCAGCTAATGTGATAACCTCCTTCATTTTTTGGCTCTCTGTTCCCTCAAAGGTCGGCACAGTCCGGGTTTTCAGACCAAAAGTTCTCACAAGATGGTCTCCAGAATAAAGTTTAGCAGTGAACTAGGATGCTACATCAGAATATAAACTATCACAGTATTAATTTTCCAACCACATATCCTTGTCTGATACTGTATATTTTCTCCTGAGGATCAGAGAGGTACAGAATGTATGTGAAGTCAGGGAGGCACAAATTAAAATTTCCCTCCATTCTTCTTTTGAATTTGGTTGCAAAACCTGGCAGAAAATCATCACAGTGCTCACTGAAAAAGCATAAAGTGCAGCTGTTTGACCTTCAGGTGTGAAAACCCTACGTCACTGTATGCGACAGGTGAATGATGCAACTTTGCAGGTTAAATTTAGCTTTTTTCTGTAAACACTGGTGTGATCGAGCACTTAAATGCAACAAAGTCAACTGGAGACAAAGGTTGTTTTTACTGCAGGTAAACTGTGGAAGCTTAAAGGTTCCCCTGTGGAGTTTTTGCCCACTAGGAGCTAAGTATGGGCATAATTAATCAGCAACCAGCAGGAGATGCAATTAAAATTTAAGAGAGAAAACCGAGCTGCCTTCGAGCTGTCGTAGAAATCGAAGGTGAACATGAAGAGAACAAGAGAAGTTTGGTGTGGGAACATTTCCAGCTAAGACATAACAAAGCTCATAGTAAACATTGCAGTGTCCGTGGTAACTGTTATGTATTGTGTCTAAAAGCTTCTCAGCTGTGTTGTCTGACGAGCGACGTAGATTTGGTTTGTTAATTTGTTGGGTTTGACTTGGAGCCCCGGGCTCCAATGCTTTTATGAGGCTGCAGATCTTTGTTGTTTTACTTTCTGTTAGTTCATCTTTAAAGGCTTTGTTTAAGACAGTTTTTGTTGGGCTATAATTTCTTCTTGAAATAAATATTTAATTGTGGAAAAAACACACTGTCTTTAGCAGCCTATTTTCTCCTATAGGCAATTTCGTATAAAAATAATGATTAATCGATAATTGACTGTTAACTTTCCTGATGATCGATCAAGGGCATTTCTTCAAATGCCCACCCCTACTAGTAGCATTCATCAACTGTATAAAAAGATGCACAACGTGACAGTCCCCAAAAGTGAAGCCAAAACTCACTGATCGCCCCTTGGTGGCTCGTTGCAGAATAGGACATAGACCCATCAAAATACATGTCAAATATATATATTTTTTTATATGGTGTCTGTCAATGGTTTCTTTAGGTTGTTCTTATTACTCTGACGTTCAAGTGTTTATTTTGCTGATAAATTGGGTTTTAATTAGTTATTTGATGATATAAAAAGCAAGTGAAACATCATGATTGACAGCTGTGATTGACTTGCGATGCAATAAGATGGCAGCACATGTACCCAGGATATTATGACTTCATTTTTGTACAGTGGGAGGAAGTGGAGATGCTTCGTCCATCTTTATGGACAGTCATTAGTGGCACTATAGAGCAGTGTTTTTACAAGTGGGTTTTTTAGATCTCAAGGACAAACACAGTGAGTTTTGGTCAGAAACACTGAGTGTAAACAAACTCCACAGGGAACCTTTAACTGGTTTGTGTCAGTGTGACCAGGATAAGTTTAAGGTTTAAGCAATAAGAGTTTAGTATCAATCGAAGGTTAAGGTTAGTTTAAGCCTCCAGAGAATCAACACACGTCAATAAAAATGTCCCCAAAAATGACAAAAGCCAACATGTGAGATTGAGTCCTCCGGTCACCTGCTTGGCGATGGCCCAGAACCTCTTTTCCAGCAAATCCAAGGACATCTGCACCCCGATAGCTAAAAATAGAAAACACACATACACACACAGCATTAAGACAGACGCAGGACAAGATGGACTCTGCAGAGGCGGCGGCGAGCTGTTTGCTGTGTTTGTAGAGGAAGGTAAGGTGGAGGACAGGAAATCAATTCGACCCTGGGTTCACCGCTGTCGTGTCCTGACGCTAATGAAGGGATGTAAACACTGATGAGCCTGATGGTGTGTGTGCTCCCTGCAGGCTGGGTAACGGCACGTCCCTCAGTAATGCACCGAAGCAGCTTTATTACTCTGACACAGCAAGAGTTTAGAGGCTCGTTGAGTGGTTGATACCGTTAGTAGTCTCTGTGAAGTCAGGGGGTCTTATGAAAATATCAACTCTACACCGATCAGCCACAACATTAAACCACTGACAGGTGAGGTGAATAACACTGATCATCCTGTTACAATCCCAGCGAGACAATGCTCCCACCACACAAAAACTGCTCAGAAATGTCTTACGGAACATTTCTTCTCAACATTTCTCCGAACTCGTGAACGAGGGCTACCTCTGTAGCATGGACGTGGTTAAGTTACGAAAAGTCTGACATGGACCAGAACCGGTCCCCACAACAGACACAAACACCAATGACCTGTTCTACCACCTACGCAAAAACCATGTCAGAGTATGGAAAGGATTTATGAACCTCAGACCTCAGAAATCCAGTTGTACTCTGTCTGTATTGTGGACGTTTCTTGCCTGATTAGAAAGTTCCAGGTCCAGTAACAAACATAAAGTCCCAACCACGGCGATGAAGAACTCAACCTGCCCCGCTGAGATACAAACGTCCAGTCACACCCAGTGGCTCTGTGACTGCCATGGCAAGAGGACCGTTGGGAGTCATTTCACCTGAGAGCAACATAATATCTGCAACTGTTTTTGTCACTTCAGTAATGAAAACTCTTCTTCACACAGGCAGCTGGTCTGCAGTCACACACTCACAAACACACACAGACGAGTAATACGAGGCGACATGTCGAGCCTCTTGTGTGCTGGTATTATTGGAAAAGCAGAGCAGCTGTAAAACCTTTTATTTCTGGTCATTGCTTGTTATTGAGCTTCCAGTTATTGTGCGTTTCACCGACTGTGGATTCTCCTCTGATGCTGCTGCACAGAAAAAAAAACAAGAATTCTGCTGCCTGTTCAGTTTATCTAGGAATTTAAGTGTGACCAAGCCAAGCATATTAACTCTGCCACATTGATCTCACAGTCGTTTCTTCCTTTTTTGAAAATCAATCAAAGCTTCAACCATTATATCTGCTTTTTTGCAAATAATACTCAAAGATTATTCTGAACTGGCGGTCCAACCACTCGAGGATATGGTCAGTGACCAGAGTAAAGATTGTGCAGCCAGATTCATTGTTGTTTTGGTTGAGTCACGTTCTTTAAAAACTTTGTTTGGGAGAATTGATATTGTCTCCCTCACTCAAAACTGTGTCGGTGTGTGAAGTAGAATACCTTTCATTCATTTATTTGTTATTCTTATCTAAAATCTTCTCTTAAAAATTTTTTCTGTAAACCTGCAGTGACTTTTTACGACCACTTGGGGGCAACAGAAGCGAGCTATGAACACTACATTAATATGTCATCATTTTTCGAGATGATATGATGAACTTGTTGGAAATGGAGTTAAAATGATGATATGAGAGTCAAGAGAGTCAACCAGAGCTGTAAAGCTGTTGAAAAATATTTATTAGAGCCACTTTAAAGGGGCTATTTGAAAGTTTTCTCTGTTGCCGAACGTTGTCACTGGGAGCAGGTGGTGGTGATGGTTTCTTGCCAAGAGCTTCAGTCATCATTGTGTTTACAATACAGGAGGTTAGAATATGTCCTCTGAGCAGTGCTACTTCTTCAGGACAGTCTGGACGCTATCGGAAAATGATGAGACGGGTTAGGGCTAGCTGGTTAGCATGCTAACTTCAGTGGAAGATAAAGAAGCGATAGAGCTAGAGGCACTTTCCACCACTGGAAACTTGAAACATTTCTTCTAAACTGCTAAGTAAACAGCTGCTAATGCTTGTTGGCTACATAGCGATAGCTCAAACTTATAAATAGCTCCTTTAAGGGTTCCTGGCTCACTCAGTTAGCATTTTGGTTCCACTAAGTTTCAACTAGTTTTTCTGCCATTGTTGGAAGTCAGTTCATGTGTCGTTAAAAAGTTAAAATGTGTTTTATATGAAAAATGTTTAAGGGTAAAAAGACAATTTAGCTTTGTGGACTGTGTCCTGGGACTATGAAAATATTTTTGTTTGATTTCATTCCCGAACACAGTGAGAAAAAGAGATTGTGGTGTTTTCATTTCTTTGTCACACCCCGGTTGTAATTCCACGTTTAACAGTTCAACAACTTGCTCTTATATTCTGCCCTTGGTGCCGAGGCTGGTTCGCTTGCTGAGGAGCTAAACAGACATTTAAGAGAGTCAGGTTTTGAACTGGGACACATCTACAAGCTCAGTGTGAAACAGGAGTGTTGTAGCCGGGGGAAGAAATGTGATGCTGCATTTGTGTTCAGGGAGAGTTGTGACCTTTGGGCCGCTTAAACCTCTTAAGGCATCACTCTGCTTCATTCCTTTAAAATAGCCTTGCTGCAGACTCAGTGGTCTGCGGCTTTGCTCTGCTGTTTCATTTCATTTCTCTAGTTTTTTTTCTCCTTTCCTGTCAGCAGTGTCCTTATCGCCGCCCTTCAGCACCACAGCCGCACTGTTTCTGCTGCAGTCTGCAAGGACGAGTCCACAACGAGACAAAAACACACCCGACACATTTGTTCTCTGTTGAAATAAGATCTTTTTTCTGGGATCATTAAAATTTTATTGTTGAAGTTACTACCGGCACTTACTCTGTTTGCACTTTTTGGGAGTTTTTTCATATTTCATGTGCTTTTTTTACTCTTATTTTCTCTCTGTGTCCCCTGATGAAACTGCAGTAAGGGCAACACAAAGAGACCCAGACACGTTCTCTGGACTTCTAAAATTAAGCCTTTTTTTTTTTTTCCTGATTGATGATCCAGTGGTTTGGTCTCTGTATGTTTGTCAGTTGTTTTGAAAAGTCAGATAATTAGTTTCATGGTGATTGGTGATCATTTACAATCCTTTAAAAATGTTTACAGAGGAATACTCACATCAGCAGGTACATTTTGGATGATCTTTAAATTTTATGTCTTAATAAAAGTTGTGTAATGTCCTGCTGTTAGGAGATTCTTGTGGTGAGCACGACAAATAAAATGTTGCAGAGTTGAAGATTTAAAGATTAAGTAGTCAACTAGTGAAATACAGTTATGTTTATCTGAGGATAGTTAAAGGTTTAGTGTTAAGGGAATACTTCCACATTTTATAAGATGAGAAGACAGAACTCAACTCGGTCTACGAACATGTAACACGACTTTCTTACTCTTTCAAACTGTGTGATTAGTGTATCACCTGCACACATTTTG
>BRZM01002033.1:0-33367 GCA_033238685.1 Lates japonicus
ACTTGGTATGATTATTAGACCTGCAGAAAACACAGTTAATCTGTCTGAAGCACACAAGATCTTTCTCTAAAAATCACCGCGGTGAGTGAATGTTTCTTTGCCAACACTCACTCATTAACATTTTGATCAGGTATGCAAGTAACTGAAGGGCGAGGAGCTATGAAATGTTACATGGCAGTGAATCCCATGTGTGACAGGTGTGAATGTTGAATAATGCATAACGCTTGATGCCATTTTTCATTGGAATAGCAAAGGAAGCATGACGGCAGTCTGTGTTGACTGTTAATTCATTTAGACAATGTCAGTTACAGGAGCCAAATAAAACAGTGTAAACACTTCCTGGATAAGCACTTTAACTTTGAAGTAACAAAATACCCTTTTATGCAAACGTCATGTTAAGGTGGTGGTTTGATGCCAAGTTAGCAGGAACTGTCAGAACCATTTAGGACGTCACTGTCACAGCTCTGTCTGCGAATTTCAGACTGCTGCTCCTCTTTGTTCATTCACTTGAAATACGAGTGGATCAATAAGTTCCTCTATCACGGTATACTGTATGTCATCTTGTATAATGATGTCGATACTATTGGATTAAGGAGATCAGCTAAAAAATGTTTGGTGACTATAATAAGTTTCTCAAGCAAAAATTATACTTGTTCCCTTGTTCAGCTTCTCCATTGGTGAGAATTTGCTGCTTTTCTCTCTTTCATATCAGGTCTTTAGGTTTTTGGTGGTTGATCAGACAAAACAAGCAACAATTTAGGATGTCACTGTGGGCTCTGGAAGATTGTGAGACCAAACAACTCATCAATAAATGGAGAAAATAATCACCAGATTGATCGATAACACAGATAATTTTTAGTTAAGGTTAGCGAGCTAACCATCTTAGGTTAGCATGTTAGCATACTAAAGACAAATTGGAAATGAGGCCAGATAATAGCATCAGTAAATCACCAATGTTATTATTGATGCCACTATATAGCGCACAGTTGACAAATGTATTATCTCATGTACACTGGATCATAATATGGTCCAATCTAGGTTCAAATATGTTTACTTTATTTTTACCATTTATAATATATCTATATCAGAAAACAACTTTTATAGCTGATTAATGCAGTTAGTAAGACCCACATTTTTGTCAATATTTGTAACTGTGTCAAAGTTGTTTTATAGTGTAAGTACTTTCTGTCTGGTGTTTATATTATTTTGTCTAACCCACTGAAGATATCCACAATGTAAGGGTGCTAGAATCAGAAGGTCCTTGTGGGGATTAAAGGGGCCTATCAAAGTGAGGACATATTAATCACATGCAGGCACTACCTAACTAGTCAACAGTATATTTTGACCTGAGGTTTTCCCCTCTTATCTGCGATGCCTCGGTGGAACATGTTCACCGATTTCTTCCTCCACAGTTCCTCCACTAAAACACCTTGCTATACCAAAATAAGGGATGAAAAACAACCCACCTTTCAACTCGCACAACCACGATCTTCTTCAAAGGCTCTGGTCGCTGAAGGGTTAAACGTCATACGGTAGTAGGAAGTGGGTGGTTGGAGCTGAGGATGGAGCTAAGCCTGTGTAGCAACCACAGATCGTTTTTCACGAGGAAGAAGACAGCGTTACACCAGAAGAAGAGCAGAGAGAGTGAGCACATCGTGTAAATGTGCGAGCACGGGAAAAGGAGAAATCTGTTTAATGGAGGACGAAAGCCTGATGTGATCAACCTGCTCTCTCTGCCGGTGCGTGCGTGTGCGTGCATGTGTGTGAGTGTATACGTGTGTGTGCGCGTGTTTCACCATAGGGACGTGTAGAGTCGCTACAGATTGTCATTGATCTCGCCCTTTTTTTTTATGCACAGAAGCTCTGACAGCGTGCGGGTGTGCCATACAATCGAGATTTGCAGTTGAATGTGCAATATGCACGCAGTGAACTCTGTGTATATGAATGCACTGGTGCCTTATCAGCACACAGACTGTGTTGCATATGATCTGGCTGCTCGCGAACTCTAATGTGTAGCGGATTCCTGCCAGACCATCGGAGGATTTGAGAGGACGACAGTGGTTGAACTGGTTGTTACTGGTGCAATGTGCTACTTGGAGTTTTAAGAGAGAGTTTCTGTCATGAACTGTGATTCGCACCGGGTGTCTTGGAGTGAAGAGGTGAAGAGGTCTGCAAACTTGTTTGGTTTGTCTAATCTCGGGTGTGATAACCTTCGGTCTGACAGTCTGGACTGTTCGGGGGGTTTCTTCTTTATCTCTCAGCTGGACTTCAGCTCATGCAGAGCACGCTGATCCCACCGTGCAGCCTCTCGCTTAATCAGCAGTTCCCACTCCAGAGCAGCCTAGTCAGTAGTCTCTGTATCAGCACGGGATGTCAGCTGGGGTCGGGCACAGAAGTGGTACTTTTTTTTTTTTTTTTTTACACTTTGTCACGTCTGATAGTTTTTAGGTGGTAACGCGAGAGAACATACAGCTTTTATATCTGGAATAGGTTGCACCAGTGTTACCGCTCTGCTGTTATTTGTCAGGGTGAAAATGAGCGGATATTATTTCGATGATAAACGATGATAAAAGCAGAGGACACTCCGCCAGCCGTCTCGGTTTAATGGTAAATTGTCTAATAGTGCTGGCTCGCTGAAAGCCACGCGAGATCGGGGCTTCTTCTCGCCACGTCACCTGGAAACCACAGGAGCCACGAGGACCCCTCTGACAGGTGTGAACCCGCACGCGCGCCATGGATGATTCTGGGATCATCCGAAGACGGAGGCTGCAGGTGAGAACTTTATTCCCCCCTCACCCTCCTTTGTTCACATATCAGAATCATGTCATCTAGAAAAAGTTTGCCATGAATGCTTTATTAGTTGCAAACCTGTCATGGGTGAGTTGAGATATTTGTTATGACTACTAATACTGGCACATAATCTTTTAATTTCAATTTATTTACATGATATGGTAGCATCTCTGGAAAATTAAGTAAAAAACTCTTTACAAATAAGAAAAAAAGTTTTGGCAAATTAATACCTTACAAATCACAACACTTCATCACATTAGTTCCAAAATCATATCAAAATCCAGAATTGGCATGAAATAGGCTTGCTCATTGATTTGCAGTATAACCCACAATAGCCTAATACACCTATTAAATGTGTATTAAAGAGAACATAACAGGAAGTGTAGCACAGTCTCTGATGAGATGACTCAACCCTAGTTTTAGCAACACAAAGCCTTCTATATGACATGTTGTCTGAAGGAAAGCAGCACCAATAAGTTCAGTAGTAAGTGCAGCAGGTGACCGACCTGTGTTTTGAGTTTCACATTCACAATATTCTGTGTTCAAGTCTATAATAACGAGTTGTATGTTGAGTGAAGACTATTTAAAGGAGACTGAGTCGGTGGAGTAGATTATTCCATCACATTTGCATGATGTAGGCTAGTCACTTAGCCCATATCTTGTACATTATGACAGCCACGGGAAGGCACTGGTAAAAGCTTCCTCCGAGGCTTTTCGTCTGTGTGGTGGGCGCGTGCGTGAAATTAATCAAGGGAGGCAGGCGAAGCTCACTATGCAGAGCCATTGTCTGCCAGTGCCTCTCTGCTTCCTTGTGAATTAATTTACAATAAAAGTACTTTTGCTGCACGTTGTGCCAAGATATTCAGCCCTGGATGATTCTGCTCATCATTTATAAAATGTAGACAAGCGAAGCTGGAAGATTTCCTGTACAAATGTGGTTCAGTTGGCAATGGCGACACTGCCAGACTTTCAGAGAGTTTCCAGTCCTGCAGGTGCAGTGTACGTCTACTGTGTGGTCCGGTGGATTAAAGCAGACAGCAAATTAAAGATGTTGAGATAAATGCTCATCTTTGATAGAGTTTGACTAGATTCTAAAGAATACAAGCTGCCGATCAGCCATCTCCATCACTGGCTCTACCTTTGTTGAACTGTACTTTCCCACTCTTCTGTATGTCAGTGACATTTAAACTGTGGCTTTTGATATCTGCACTTCACAGCTGTTGAAAGTGCAGAGAGAGATACAGTAGTAGTTTCCCCAGTCAGTAATATAATATTTGTAGGTGTGTGTAGACTTGTATTTGTGAGTCATTCACAGGTGTTTCATTATTATGTGCCATAATAACAACAATTAACAGTTATTTTAAAAATATAAATTCGTTTGCCGGTTATTTGCTGTGTGAATTGTTTCATCTGCAAAATGCCAGAAAGTAGTGAAAACTGTGTAACTGCACCTAGAACTTATTTTGACTATTAATGAATATGTTAATGATGTTTTAGTTTGATTAATTAGTTGTTACACTATGAAAAATACTGGAGTATACCCATCATAAGCTCGGAGGGTGGCACTTTCAGATGTCTTATTTTGTCCAACCAATAGTCTAAAATTCTAAGATATTTAATTTAAAGGAATAAAGAAAGGCAGCAAACCTTCACATTTTAGAAGGTGGAACTGGGGAAAATTTGCCACTTCTGCTTCATTAAACAACTGTAATTGCTTCAGCTTCTTTGGAGAGATGCCACGTACAGGAGTCCGGGACAGTTCTTGTTCATCATAGATTCTCAGATAGCATATGTATTGTAGATTTTTTGCAAATGGTTAAACCTTCTCCTAGCTCAGTAATAATTTAATGGTAGAGTTCAGTGTGTAAATTAGGAGACATTCAGTCACTTTGCTGAGCTCAGTAGTCCTCATGATAGAAGAATTTCCTAAAGTTGATTGTAGCTGAATTTCATATGTGGATGTCGATACCATCAATGGGAATACGGAGTGGGGCAGTCTGGCAGGTGGGGGGCAGTAGACAGTTGGACTTAAAGCATAAAGGCTGAAAAGTAATGCACACTGTACAGTAAGAGACACAGTAAGACATACACCCACACTTCTGCAAGACAGACTTTGTATCCAACTAAAATCAGGAACACAAAGACACACATCAAAAGACACATGCACTTACAAGAAGAACACACTGGTGAGTCAAACCACACTTTTGATATTAGTCAGATTCTGAGTGCATGTTAATGTGTGTGTGTGTGTGTGTTTCCATCCATTCAGTTGACTGTACTGTGGCTACTCCAAGCATCTTGTTTTTGTGTGTGTGTGTGTGTTTGTGCACAACATTCATGCCTATATGTACATATCAAATAAAGCCCCACCCCCCATCCCCCCCAACTCCACATTTCCATTGAAGTGGTCGATATCCATATCTCAGACAGAGGAGGTCTAAATGCTGAGGATGTGGCGCAGTTGTCAGGCCCATTAACAGGACTAATGGTGGCCTAACAGCCCTGTGTGCCCTCAGGGAGGAAGACCAACCACCAGCAGCAGGACGGGCTGAAAGGGCTTGAGGGCAGGAGGAGGAGGAGGAGGAGAAGGAGGAGGGGGTCAGCATAGACTAGAGGCAGGCAGCAGCTGTGGGCTAGAGTAGACCCCATTTAAGTGGCTATTACAATATCTGGATCCCTTTACTGCCTGGATCTACTTTCACACCAGAGGGACAGAGGGGGGAGCGAGGGAGGGGAAATGATTGCGTGTGTGTGTGTCTGTGTGTGTGCGTGTACATGTATTGTATTTGTGTTTCCTGTTTGTTGTTCCTCTATGAGGGTGGAAACTGACCATAATTAGGGCTACAATTACAGTGAACTGAGCTTCATTCAAATGTTTCAGTCTTGCTGCCAGTATACCTTTTGCACTGAAGCCACTGGCAAAAACGCAGGTGTAAATAATAAATTGATGATGGCTGAATTCCATTCAGCTTCCACAGTCTCAGGATCCTGGTATTGTGCATGTTGGCTCACTGTCACACTGTCATAGCTCACTGGGACACTTGAATAGTTAGCAGCTAGCTTATAGGTGCATGACTAGCACCTACTTGACTGGACTGTGTTGCGTTAGCTTATATAACCATATCAGACTAATCATGAGGCCTTCACATGTTGGATATTGATTTCACTATCATAGTCTTTAGCGTCCTGCTTGGACCATTCTTCCGCCATCTTTCAGTCCGGGGTCATCAAGTGTTTTTCTTTGTCTCCATCTCTTTTTTTTCTCTTCCACAGTAACCATGTCTCATACCCACCACAGAGTTCTGTCTATCATCTCTTTGATTCATCTGCTGTCCTGTCCCTTCCTCCCTATTTCTAAATGAATTGTTTTTCAGGGTATTTTATGCCTTTACTGGACAGTGCTAATGGCTGTTTGGCTTGGCCACTTTTGTCCAAGGCAACTTTTCAGTTTTGGGGCTCAGTGCCCAAGGACACCTCAACACCTTATCCTCTGTGTTTTCTAGCTTCTTCTATTTTTTGAATTATATATTACATTACATTTACTCATTCGGCAGACACTGTTACTAAGTGACTTAAAGCTTCAGTGCATATTTTGCCATTTTTGGGGGTATGACAACAAAAGACTCCTGGTTTCAGGTTTTGACATTACTAATGTCACATACACTGTTTACATGCTCTTATTTTTTTAATTGCATGCCTTTATTTAGATTAATCACGACATTTTTGACTTTGCAAGCGACCCTCCTTATGTTTTATGAAACACAGGTTAAAGCAAAATAAGATCGGCTTGAATAATGATTAACACCGAGACCTGTTTCACCATTCAGTTCACTTTGTTTGGCTGTAACTGTATTTTCCACTGTGGGAGAGTGCGTGTCATTGATATCATGAAGATCTTCGTGCCGCCCTGAGCAGTTGTAGGTGTGCGGGGCCGTACTTACACTTAACCCATATGCTCATACACTCACACACACACACACAAACAAACACAAGTCATACTGCGTGGCTCATCCCTCACTGTTGTAGGAGTATGGACTGTACACACACACACACACACACACACACACACACACAAGCATAATTTGTCCAATATTTTGTTCTGGGCAGTGTGCCCATTTCCAATATGCTAAACACAAGGGATAAGAGTGTGATCACTGCAGAAGATCCAGCTCTCTTTGCCAAGTCCTGTCACTCACTGCCATGCCCACTGCTTTGTTCTGCCTCATCACGTCCTTGTGATGTCAGTATTATTCAGAAAGGGTAGGTTTTGTACTGAGGGAGCAAAGTGCACATCAAAGCAACAGATCTGGGCCAGAATCTATTTGGGAATAGCTTCAGATATTTGAACTACTTTAGCTGCCGGACGCCTGTAAAGCACTAAAGCTTGAGCCCAACTTACTCCCCACAACAGACAGAAATGGACGAGATAAGAGCATTTATTAAAGTTTCTAACTGGATCCAGTGTAGCAAGAAAAGTAATTAAGGTTAAGAGTGAGCGACATTACATGATTTTAGACCTCAGTGTAATGACCAGTGAATTCAAAGCTTTTTAGTAAAACTTGAAGGCTGGTAGACTATTAAACTGAAGAATACACTGCCTGACATTTGCCTTGCAATCTGCTGTCAGTTTTGGCAGGAGAAACAGAACAGAAGCCTCATGACTCTGCCCAGAGCAGCAGCATATTAACATTTTTCTTTTCTTTGGTTTCCAGTTGGACTTCGCTTTGTCCTTGGGTAAATATAAACCAAAAAAAATAAATAAAAGAAAATAAAAGAAAAAAGAAAAACTATGCGACACCCCTTCTTCACTTCTCAGGCAGAGAAGGTTGTCTAATATTTTAATCTATTTTGAACGCCCCTGTCGCAACTAAGCGCAGCGAGTAAGGAGAATGTGAATCATTTGCAGTCACTTGCAGCATGGAGGTTGTGCATAATGGATTAACTGTGCCAAGGAGGTGTTTGTTTGTATGTGCAGACATCTGTGAGTCTGTCTACAGTCACACAGTATGTCTGCAAAACCACTCAATTAATATCATTTTGAGATGCTTTTTGCTTTGAGCATTTATCCATAGTGCACCCAGGGCACATCAGAACATTTTCTTACTTTGGATTTTTTTATTTATTTTTTTGTTTAAACTGTTTAACTTGGAGATCGATTAGCATTCAGCTGTGACGTAGCCTCAGTAACACTGCAAGCATGAAAGAGTGGTGGGTGGGCGGATGGTCGGCTGTGTGTGTGTGTGTGGGTGGGTGCTCTTGGGGTAGGTAGGTGGTTGGGGCATAATCCCACCTTTCTGATATTTCTACCTATTTTCCTACAGGCAGATTCTGATGCAGTGTGTTGTTAGGTGTTTCTGTGTGTGGTTGAAGAGAGAGTACACAATAGGACATGTTTTGGTATTGGTATGTATAATCGTGAAGATAGGAAATGGAGATATAATCAGTCAGGATTGTGATTACTGTTAGATTTAATTAGATTTTTCTAAAATGGCCAACACTGGAATTTGCTTAAATTTAAATTAAGTTGAAATAATTAGATAAAATATAAATGTAAATATGATTTTAAATTAAACATAAATGTGAATACACAATTTATTTTAGGATATGTAGTGGATATGTAAGAGCTGTACACTGAAGTGTATAATCAAACAAAGAGGAAGCTGATGTCTTCTAGAGCTGCAGCTAATGATTGCTTTAGTTATTGATGTATCTATCCATTTTTTTTCCAATTAGTTAATTAAATGTTCAGTCCATAAAATGTGCAAAATAAAGAAAATTGAAAACATCATGAGTTCCATAAAGCCACCTTCAAGTTGTTGAAAATCAGTTTGAAAAATAAGATACATAATTTACAGTATTTTAAAACAGAGAAAACCTGCATATTCTCACTTTTTAGAAGTAGGAACTCGCAAATATTTGGCTTCAATAGTTGATAAATAAAACATCAGTTTGCTTGATGAGAGATGTGCTCACAGACTTACTGCCAGATTGCACTTTTTATTGATGAATGGAAGTCCAAAAATTGGCCTTTAAAAATCTCTTGAGAGATGGGAGTCAGACTTAAGGTCAGTCTTGAGTCTCAAGCAACACTATTTCACACTGCAGTGGCTGCATTAATCCAAACCTAAATTATCGCAGATGTGTTTTAGGTGTGGGACTGAGGAAGCTTTGTTTTTCTACAATGACAGGAATTAACCTCACTGGACCCAGATATTTTATATATAGGGAATTTTGCAAATATCTGAGCATATGTAAAGGATTCTCCAGAAAACTGACAAAAGTGTACAACAGTGATTTAAAGGGCCAGCTCCCCTCAAGCAAGATGTTAATCTGAAACAAACAGATGTTTCATCCTTGAAAAGATCACACTCAATCTTAGAAAGCAATATAACACTTTCGTAGAGATACGACAGCCTTATTTGGATTACATTGACAAGTTTTCTGTGTCAGTGGATGACATGTAAAATGTAATCACTGCACTCTGATCTACCGAGCAACTCTACACAGTCTGAAAATATCCTTGATGTTGTGATGTACACTCATATATCCAGGTTCATTTTCTCTGCCTATACATGAAGGTCTATGTTTACAATTCAAGTCTCACCACACATATATTTCATGGTCCATGTCAGTGTATGTGTTCTGAGAACTTTCACAGGTTGTCATGGTCACTTGAAGTGAGATGGATATTGTTCTACAAAAAATGCTGGAGTGACCGGTAACATGGCAACAACACGTTAATGTAGCCGTCTATTGGACACAGACTGTGAGAGGGAGCAGGTGTTGGGTTTTTATCCATTAGCCACCTCTGGCCTGGCTCTGTCTGAGAAGTGCCTATCAGAACCTCTAAAGCTCACTAATGAACACATCATACGTCCCTCGCTTAATCTGTGCACAAACAACAATGTAAAAATGATTTTAAAAAGTTTAACTGTTCTGTGAGGTCAAAAAGCAAATTTCCCGAAATGTAGAACTGTTCCTTTCTTTGCTGTATTAAGTCCTCAAGAGTGATAATCACGATGATCATTTCAGCGTACAGCAGGCTCTGACTTATTACAGTGTGTCTTTGCAGCATAGGATGTTTTTTACAGCTCCCCTGGCTCCCCATAGTTTTATATTAAGTATTAATGCCTCGCAGTGCTGGAAAGTAAATCGAGCGAGTTTTGGTAGCAAGTTTGTTTTGAGATTGTTTGGAGATGAGAGCTCCAGCTGTCAAGTCATGTTTCATCAGCTCGGACTTGTTTGGGTTTTGTAATGCTTGTTTACTTATACAAAGACAGAGGGAGAGAAAGAGAGAGAGAGAACACTTATCTAACAGGATGAAATTCTTCTCTGGAAAACCAGCTACAATCTCTTATTTTCTTATTTCCCCTTTTCTTCCTCTCATGTTTGTGTTGGATTTCAACCTCTGACCCCGGCGTGGTTAGTCACTTCAATTCCTTTCATTTCACAGACATGTCTCTGTGTCATTTAGCCTCCTCTGAGTGAAACAAAACAAATGATAATATCTTTTTAGAGGAGCCACTGGACTGTAGAAAATGGTGTAATAAGCAGGGCAGGACAGGCTGACAATAGAAATTGACGGTAACCTGATCTTACCTAGGCCAAGTGTTAAATGGAATCAAATTGGGAATAGATGGGCAACAAGCACCACACAGATCCATCCCAGTAGTTCCTAATCACATCACGTCCTTGCTGTTGTCGTTCCAGTGTCATAAATATAGCAGCAACATTTTTAAATTGACTTTGGCTCCATTCAACCTGCTGGATCCTGAAGCTCTGAAGTCTCTGAGCACTTAGGAGGGATCAGTTTACAAACTGCTCTCCACTTACCCTAAACAACAAGGCAGAAATCATAAAACTGGTACAAGTTTTTCCTTCATTTATATTTTTATCATGCCCTAGTTTTTGCTGTGTGGGATGCAAGTGTGATATGCTAATGATAATGCTAATAATGTTGCTATGGTGTGATTTTTGTGCTATAAGATACATGATCTTTAGTGCAGTTTAATCAATGATGAGGAGGTGAACTGGTGCCTCGCATAATACTATTTGAAGATGCCAATTTACCTTAATTAGTTTGCTATTCAGCATGGCCATATGTGGTCCAGCATAGTTTGGGGTCCTTTGCTTATAAATCTGTGAAGGTTTAATGGTCTAACATTAAGTATTTAGGAAGCAAGCATTAAAAAAAATGGAATATGAAGAGTTTAAGCCAAGAGTGGAGGCACCCAGTGTGTCTGAAGATGAATCAGTGTGATCCATCAAAAGGAAAGAAGGAGTAAAAACTTCCATTGCATAAAATTGTGTTTACTTTTTTGGTGTGTGAAACACTGGATACCCTCACGTCTTCAGGCTTGCAACTATCCTTCAAATAAAAGGATACATTAAGGAAGACTCACTCTCACGTTCACACTAAGACCACAGTCCGTGACAAAGGGAGCACAAGTACATCTTGCTTCACTTTAAGGCACTATAACGTTGTTGTTGAAGAAAAGGAAATTCATAGTTTTATGGTGGTCCGTCGTACTCTGAGTCCCAAATATATTGGATATGTGAAGTTCGGTTACTCTCGCGTCAAGCATCCAAAAAATAATATATTGCCTTTTAAAAAGTTTCTTGTGTAATAATGCAAGAAATCAATTTATGCCGCATACAAACAAACACGAGGAGTCGGTCAGTCAAGGGTCTATACAGTGAGAAATAACAACATGCTTAAGCAATTAAAACAGTGACATTTATGAGATGATACAAATAGAAAACTCATTCCAAATTAAATAGATAACAAGACAAAGAGTTATAAGAAATGTTCATGTAAATTCCCAGTTTTTCATTAAGAAACCTATCAGACATTAGCAACAGTAATTACTTCAGTAAAATCAGTTGAATCTGTTTCTGAACCGCTGCTGTTTATAGAGTTTATACTGAGTTTATACTGAGCCATAACAAATTGTTATGCTAATTTATATTTCATCACCACACTTGCAGTACATAATAATCTTTTCCACATGAGCTCTGCAGTAACAGATTGCACTATGCGTAAAACTCATCTAACCTGTTTAACGTTTCGTCTGCTCTCCCCTCTTTTCTTTTTCTCTCTTGCTTTCTCTTTCTCACCAGAAGGATCTACCTCTGCCCCGAAAAAGTAGCAGGTAAGTTCACATTTACGCACATTTTCCCTCTGTATGTGTGTGATATTAAGTTAATTTTATTGTCTTAATCTCAGAGTTTGTACTACTCATGGAATTTTGTGGGAATCAGAGAGTTGTTTTCCTGGCAGGAAAGGTCAGAAAATTCTCCGGACCATATCATAGGAACATAACCAAATTCATTTTTCAACCTGTATTGTATTTCCACAATATAGAACCAAGCTGTTTTCTGAGCTTGACGACATACACAGACAAGGAAAGAATAACATTTTTCAGACCTGGCATATTTCCATCTTTGTTATTGGAAGTCACGGTCAAGTGATGGTATTGTGCAGTGGGAGTCTTGTCTTCAGACTGCAGCATGTTCCAGCTTTGCGTGAGACTTTTCGCTCTCGGGGCGTCTCAGTCGGCCCAATCTGTCGCACCAGTCAGCCGTGCAATGAAAGTTCAGCAGCAGGAGAGCCACGGTGTGACCTCAATGCCCTGCCCGGCTCTGGGAAGGTGGGGGAGGTTGAGAAAGGAGAATAGAGCAGTACGTGATGTGTAACATAGAAGTTAAGCCATCAAATGTTCAGTGCAGATACTGAATGATATGTTGGCATGGCATTTTACGCTTTACTAAGGCACCAGACAGTACAGACCGACATGAGCACTGAGCCAGCTGGACACCTCAACATGTAGTTAATGAATCTTTCAACATGAATACAGAAGAATTTTCTTTTGTCTTTGACATTTAAGCATCATTTGGATTTTTGCTCATTTCATGCACTGATCTTTCAGTTTCATGTCAGTTTGAAGACTAAAGGTGGTGAAGATTTAGTTTTGGTTTTAGTTTCGTTTGTCTGTTAACTTACAGACTACAGAGAAACAGAGAAACAATTATACTTCCCTAAGACATTTTCTCTGCTGTCTATCACAAATAAAAGTCCCTAAACCTGCTCCTTATAAGTCCAGAACTTGCCTTCTGAGTTTTCCTCAGTGTCACGGTAATCCAGTGATAGTTGTCCATACATCCATGAGTACATTGTAAACAGGAACTGCTAATAGCTAATTTGTCATTCTTTTAAAATACTGTGAACAAATACAGGCTAAGAAAACTGGGGCTTCAGTCATAGCCCAGAGCAAAGAGCCAGCCAGGGCACTGTTTTAAAACCAGTGGTGCAGATAACATAAACCTGACATTATGTAATTATAATCTACTGTTTAAAAGTGTTATTTGGTAAAGGAAATCATGGAAATCAGAAGCGGTGAGTGTGAGGAAGACACCCTCTCATTCCTCATCTCACCGTCTAATGGCACTCTTGAATGAAATGAGTAATGGAAATTCTGTTAAAATGTCAATGTTAAAGCCAGACATTAACATTCAGAGGCAGCTTCACAAAGCATGATTGGCTTCTCAGAGACAAAGACAGAGATACAGTTGGCTTCTCCACAGAGATGGATTACATTTAGTGACTGAATTAGAAGCCTCTGGAGTCATTTTCTGTGCCATTTAGAACTGAGTGGGACTGAATGATCCTGAGAGATTTGACAAAACTGAGTAAAATATCTTAATTTGTGGAGCATGCATGTGAAAGCACTCGCACTTAACAATTATGGGAGGCAAAATGTGAAATATGAGTAAAAACTGGTGTTATGTTTTAATGCAGCTGAGTGTATGAGTCTCTGTCCATGGTGCTGAAACACACTTTCCAACTCAATCTTTTCCCTGCACTCTGTGTTTCTGTATCAGTCTCTTACTCATGCCCCTTTCTCTCTCTGTATCCACCATGAAAATATGATTGAGCAACACAAAATGATTTTGAGAGAAAGAGGTGACTTAAACTTGAAACATTTGTCTCTGGCAGAATTCTTCTTTGCTGTTCACTTCCTGACAATATCCCCTCATTGCTGAAATGAATGGCACATTTCCTCATCCACTCTTAAAGTTGGATTTGGACAGTGGTAACCAGCTGCTCCTGCTGCTGAAAGCACTTCACAAATCAGGCAGAATTTGGGAAAAAAAAGTGTCTTATGTCAGCTCAAAATGCTGTCTGAAAATGCCTTTGAGCATGGAGGGGTGAGGGGTGAAATTTTTCACACAACACTTACACTTCACCGTCAGCATTTTGAATGTTGAAATCCTTGAAATTTTTCTGAAATTGCTGTAGTCCAGACCTTTTTTCTTATTTTACTTTGGCTTGTCCACTTCTGTTCCGTGTGAGCAGAATATAAATCATGTAACTCTGTCTGTCTCTTTATTATATAAACTGTTCTTGTTGCACTGAGGGTGTTGGCAGATCAGGGTGTTGTAAATATGAAGCATGGCTTTATTTCCCTGTATATAGCAGAAGTTGTATTTAACTTTATTTTTTTGTATTCGTGCGTGTAGCTGTCTGCTCAGTATTCTGAATGCGTCGTACTCTGGGCAGAGGTACTGTCTAGCAACAACTAGCTTATACATGCCTGGGGTAATTAATGTGCATGTGTGGCTATACCCAAGTGTAATTACATTTTACTGCCTTACTCTGTTTGGCCACTTGCCTTTGAGTGTGTGCTCCCGTATGCAGCGTGCATGTGTGTCCCTGACTGCTGTCATCGGGTGTGTTTTGCCCGTGACCTCTGACCCGTGTGGCGGGGTGGCAGATGTCACAGCATGACGTGAAGGAGACGCTAGAGCTGGAGGCTCAAGGCCAACTCTCTCTGCGCCCCCACCCGACCCCACCCCACCCCCTTGCCTGGTGCTGCTGTTGGATTTTTCTACACACGTCCTTCTGTGGGTGGAGCTGGAGTCTTGTGCTGTGGGTGTAAGGAATGGGTGTTTGAAGCAGGATGAAATTAAAGTGACAACCAGTTTATCAAATGCCGAAACTCTGAGAGGTTAAATATTCTTCTGTAAAAGACAGACATAGAAAAAAAAACAACTCCCACATTACAGACAAAAATGAACACCATGCCCCCTATATGATATCATGCTACCCATCCCAGTCTGTGACCCCCCCTACTGTGTTTCAGTGATATCCACCTCTCCCTCCCTCCCGTCCTCCCCCTCCCCTGTCTCTTTCTCTCCCATATATATTTATCCTTCATTCCCATTAGAGTATTGGTGCTCCTCAGCGCTACTGTGCAACTGTCACCCCACGTCAGCTTTAACATTTGGTGGATTTGTTTCAAAGGGAAGGAGGGAGGGTGTACACATATACACACACACACACACACACACACAGAAATGACATCTCTCTTGGCTGGGCATTGCAGAGCAGCTCCTGCGATATCTAGGACAATAGACGATGCTAGAGTTCATCGAGTATGGCATTTCACATAGAAAAAAATGCAACTGTCTCTGTCTTTTGCATTTAAAGGATAAAATGATGTAACCTATGCTTTCTTAAATCCTGCAAAACCCAAAACCAACAGTCGTTGGTCCATCTCAGTGCTTACTTCTTCCAAAAACAACATCAAACCTGAAGATGTATGATCTTTGAAACTTGTCACTCTGTTTCTTTTCTTTTCTTTTTGTTAGACCGAGACAGTCAGTGAAATCCTAAAACAGATAGGCTCTGTAGTTTAAGCAAATGTTACTCAAACGCGAGTAATTGTTGTATTTGTTTGGGACTATTTTGAGCTGCGGATTAACACAGATTTGGTGATTGTTGCAGCAGTAGAGACGATAGCTATGGCCGTGCTGGAAGGAACACTTCAGCCAATCTTTTAAAGGATAAGTCTGATATTCCTTTTTCTGTCACAAATCCGCCAGAAAGGCAAAGCGAAAAAAATAATTGATCATTAACAAGTACTGACTCTGTGGCTACAGACAGTACTTGTTAGTAACATCGGTTATTTGCTGGTTTGGTCTTTTATTCCTACATGATTTGTTGACCTGAAAAATATAGAATATAAAACAACATTATCTTTAATGACCTGTGTTTTAATAACACCAGTGCCAGGATAATCACTCATGAGCAAGATTTAACACACACACACACAAAACACACAAACACAGAATAACACAGTCATATGTGAAAACCAGCTCAATTACCCCCCTCTCTCCCTCTGTCTTGTCATTCACATTAGTCTTCAGTTCACTGCTCCACCGTCTCTCCACCTCTGATTGGCTTTCACTCTCTCTGTCTTGCATTCTCGCTTGCTTTTCTCCCACATGCTGTTTCTTTCTCACATTCATACTGTATATACTTGCACTGACTCCCTCTTCCCTTTTTTCTCTTTTTCTTGTTCTTTCTGTCTCTTTTCTCTTTTACCCCTACCCCGCTGTCGCTCTGCACTTCCTGGCTTAGCACGATACCCTTGAGAGCAGCCCCACAATCCTCTCTCCTTCTGAGAGGGATGCTCGGCAGCCTGTTCCCTCTCTCTATCTCTTCTTCCTCTTCCCTCCTCCCTGTCTCTCTCTCTCTCTCTTTAATTCTCCCGTTTTCTCCGCCTGTGACACAGCTGACATTTTGCAAATCTTTCTCCCCTCTCTTGCACTCCTGCACGCATACTCATCTGTGCAGAGTCACAGGAACATGGAGAGAGACTGCAGAGAGAGAGTGTGTGTGCATGTTGGCAGCCAGAGGGGCGACATGCAGTGGGCATGTGTCCTTACTCTTGACTGCCTCTCTGTGTGTGTTGTGTGTGTGTGTGTGTGTGTTTTATTTCCCTGTGTGTTTGCGTGAAGGCTCAGCTGCTCTCATGTTCACCTGCCAGCACAGCCTTTGCTGCTAGCAACATGTTTCGACGCACAAAAAGGTAAACGGCAACAATCTGTCTCCGTGCTGTCTTTGTGACCGGTGTGCTGCCCTGCTGTTGTTAGTATGTGTTGATTCATCGGAGGAGGTTGTTGTGTTTTTTCCATGATGTTTCCGTTGTCCCTGCCAGCTATCACGCTGTCTCACAGTTGTCTCCGTGTCTCCATTTAGCTCCAGCAATATGGTGTGTGTGTGTGTGTGTATGTGTACCTAACGTCGTTGCACTGATATGTGTATATGTAATGTGTTTCTGTGCATATGATATGTTTTCACATCTGATGAATATATGCCTGAAGGGTTTTTAAAGTCCATCAAGGTTTGATTGTTTAGTTGCTTATGCATATTTGTGTATGTTTGTGTGTGTGTGTGTGTGTGTTCACTAAACCATACTGCAGCTACAACTCATTAGATGTGTATTTATTTATATTCTCATTGAGCTTCATTGTAGTGATGCACATGTGCACCAGGATTTAGCCCGCTTCAGATTATGGCTTGTGAGCTGGTGATGTCTCTCTGTGTCTCACACACACATGTGCATGAGCACATGCACAGACACACTAAGAAGGTATGTGTGTGCTTGGCCAGTAGCCTGTGTGTCAGAAATAGCATTATGAAGTCAAGGCATTATTGTCAGTGTCCGGGGAGTGCTTGTGTAGCGGAGAGCCGTCAGCGGGCAGTGCTGAAGTGCTGTCTGCTTGGCACAAGTCCTTGCTTGTTTTCTCCCTTCCTCTTCATTCTATTCCTCTTTTTAACCCTCTCTCTTGCTTTTCTTTTCTGTCCCTAACGTCACCCATGTGTCCTCAATCTTTCCCTCGACTCGCTCACATTTTCCTCGTCTGTTTCCCTCAATTCTTACCTGTGATACTACTCTGTTTCTCATCCTTTCTATCGCTCTTCTCTCCTCTCCTCTCCTTTCCTCTCCTTTCCTCTCCTCTCCCTAATGTACAATCTGTGCAGACCCTTTAGTCCCTCCTGTGGTGCTTCATTTTAGCTGTCTTCATCTTATCTGATCTCAGGGGGGGATTAGCTGAGTCCTCACCATTGCTCCCCACTGTGCAGGGAATGAACAGCAGGATATTCTGTATATGAACAAGAATAAAACCTCCCCCACTTGCTCTGTCGGCCACCATGCAGAGTGTACTGTAGGTGTTTATGACGGCGAACATGTATGTGCTGAGGATGTTTGTATAGGTGTGTGTTTACTTATGAGGCTGTACCTGTGTGTTTGCTGTTTCCTTGTAAGAGCTTAGCATGTTTACAGTCTGGATGTTTGTTTGTGTGACACAGCATTGTTTTCTTTCCCTGTGTCTGTTTCATTTGTGGTAATTTGCCAGTTTTCCATTGTGTATCAGCAGTGTGACATACACTGCTTGTGAAGAGGTTATTACTATGTTACTACTAAAATAATTCGTTTTTTTTAGTCAGAAAATAGTTAGTATAGTAGTAATAGTTAATAGTTTGTATTTCTCAAATTGAGGTATTAAACAAGACTAAGAGGCTAAAGCTATGCTAGCAGCTCTGTGAGGCTGTACTGAGGCACAGCATTGCTCTGAGATGAATGCTAATTTAAGCGTGCTAACATGCTGATGTTAAGCAGGTATAACTTTTACCTTGTTCACCATCTTAGGTTAGCATGTGAGCATGTTAGCTGTATTGTAGTATATGTAGTTTTGCTGAATTTGGTCATAAACCAAAATATTAGAAAAATAGAAATTTTGACAACATGGTGTTGCTAGAAGAAAAGTCAGGGGATCACCAGTGTTAGTAGGAGTCATCCTCACCCTAAATGGTGGACCACGCGAGAGCCACGCTGCTAGTATGGCTAAAAAAGTATTTGTTGGTACTAGTGTTGAAACTAAGTTATCATTATCAGCACTGGCATCAAAAAAATTCTAACAATATCTAGCCCTGATTCTGAGTTATAAATATCATCAGATCATTTACGCTTGCTTTGTCTTACTTTCTGCCTCTTTCTCTCTTTGTTGCTCTCTGTTGTGTGTTCCTGCGTTTTGGATTTGTACATGTGTTTTTCATTGGCTGGCGGTGGCAATTAAGAGAGAGAGTGCTTTGTGCCCACTCCCAAACAGATTGAGCTAAAGGAAGACAGCAAAAGTGAGTAAGAGAGAGAACATGAGGCACGAGACAGAAAACAGCAGAGCTACAGGAAGAAGGGAGTCGGGTGGGATGAAAAGCAGAGCCCCTGATGTCAGCCTACATTTAGAGTGGCCACGAGTTAACTGAGCCATATTGTTGGTCTCAGTCCTATTCGTCTTCTTCCTTCCTTCCCTCTTACTTGCTCTCTCCACTTGGAGGTAAACTCTGCTGGGTTTGTTGTTTTGGCTTTTGAGATCATGGAAGGAAGACAGAGAAACAGGAGGAGCATTAAGGGACTAAAGCTGGATGACAAACAAGTGAAGGAGGTCTTAATAGTTTCCTTGCCAAGAACATGATGGTGCATGTTTATCTCACTCAAGCACATAGCACATACAGTGTTATCGCACTCATACATATAATTACAGTCTTGTATGATGCACAGCACCAGTGATCCCACTCACACGCAGTACACAGTCATTAGGGCTATCATAAAAACACATTTTTTTATTTTATTTATTCAGCCTATATTATGGTTTTCTTTGACTGATGTTTGTATCCCTACACTGGATATATAATAACTACACAAACACACACTGTCACACCTTGTGACAGTAGTCTCTGTTTATACACATCTGTTGAGTTGCTGTGATCTCTGCGATGGGCAATTCAGAGTATTTTAAGCTTCAGTACAGCATACATTAGGATGATGGATCTGATAGCTCATAAGTAGGTACCACAATTATCTACTTTGGCATCAACAAATGACCCATAGTTACAATGAAGCACATACTCAGTGGTGTTATGGCTTTTAGAGGTTACTAAATGAAGGTGCTTTCTCACATATTTTTGTCTGCATATTGTTCATACATGAGGCCAAAAACAGAAACATGTATGGATGTTGTAGAGTTGTTGTTTTTTTTTTTTTTTTAATGAAGGAGCTGTAGAGTGAAGTGTAGTATAGAAAACAAAAACTCCTCTTCATGCTCTACTCCTGTTGTTTGTAGCATGACAGCACCATCTGTTACTGGCTGGTATTCAGGCTGGCCTTAACACACAGACTGTTGGTGTTTTATCTTTGATGTAAGGATGACATGATAACACAACTTCTCTCATACAGCCGTGGGTTGGATTATAACCAGGCTAACATGAGTTGTATGAGAATCTCCTAAAGATCTCCAGAGAAATATAAATCTGCTTAATATTTAGGCTGTGCATTTAGATTTATGTAACTAATATTAAGGCAAGCTTTGGAATTATCTACTTTATTTGTAAGGACCACTGTCACACAGTTAGTGTCGTCCTATATTGCTAATGTGACCATAAAGAATTTTTGCTGTAACTGCCTGTTAGAATATTAATTTCTAACATGCAGAATAATTGAAAAGGGCAATTAGTGCTGAAGAGGAGCTCTGGGCTCTTTCTGCTCCTGCAAATACTTTGAATATTTGAGTGTAAAAGTTCACTCTTGATTTAGGAAACCATAGTCTGACCAAGAAAAGAAGAAAATCCTTACTTAATTACCACTTACTATTTCCTGAGCTTTCAACTGCATCTTAGTCAGTTACTCAGCAGAAGACCATGAGATGCAGTTGAATGATGCCTTGAGTTTTTTTGTCAGGCTGAATAGATGTTGATACTTGCATTGAAATGAATGTTGAGCTCTGAGCTCTTGTGGAGCTGTTAGAGATCGGCCAAATCAAGAAATTCAAATAAATCAGCTGCAGCATTGAGAAATTGTAATACAAACATCTCAGTATTTTCTAACATTTTATAAACAGACAAGTAATCAAGAAAGTTATTGGTGGATTTATTGATAATAAAAATAGGTGCTGCAGTTGCAACCCTACTGATGTGTATACTCGTATGTAGTGAAAAATATAGCTCAGCTGATACTGGATTTTTGAGGCTGATACTGATAGTGATATGCCTGTGATTATTGACATATATAAGACATATCTGATAATGATGTATCAGCCAATAGTAATTTTCTTTACATAAACACATAATATGAACAAACAACCTTGGTATGTGTCTCATATGTTTGTGTTTTTCTTTTAATCTTACATTTGTAAAATCAGCTTGTCATTGCTTCTACTGGCTGACATACATGCTGATGCCAGTATATCAGCACTAAGCTAATGCTCATTTATCAATCTAACTCCACAGCAGAATTGTGGGAATTATAAAAACAATGTTGTCACTCCACATTTGTTTCTTGCTCCATGCTTGTTCTTGCTTGTATAGTCATCAGTAGTGCAACACAAATTCTGAGAGTGTTACCTCTGTGCAAAGTTGCTCTAGACGTTTAAATCAAAGTTTTTGCTACATGCAAACCACATAGTGAATGATAATCTACTCACAAGCTGTAAAAGCTGGTTCATTCACAGCTGGTTGCTGCTCTTCAAACCGCGTTTAAAACCATTAGTATCGTAACTTGAAGTCTAGTAGCACTACACTAGACGTTATATTAATTTAAGCTTCCTAATGCCATCTCCATTCTAACACTCTGCTAAGAGATGGAAGCTGTCGCCTTGCTTTCATGTGAATCCATATGCATTATCCATAATCAGATTAAATCATTTTTAATGACTATTAGACATGCGGCGAGACTCTCCACTCATGCAAATGAGTGCTGCTCACTGAAGGAAGTGTTTTATTCTTTATGAGGTGATGGCTACAGATCATTTGCTGTGGATAAGGTCACAGTGGAAACAAAGTGAAATGTCACGATTGTGGTGACTCAGAGTGCTCCTCCGGTCTCCATGTACAGTAACTTGGAAGAGCTGAGACAGCAGCAGCCACCGACAGACAAACACAAGGTGGAGAGACCAATGCAGACAAACAGGAAACCAGCAAATGAGAGACTGATAGTGACACATGCAGAAAGATCCAGATAGGTCTTTGCACTGCCTTTGCACTTCCTGCTGCATCACTCTGCCTGAGGATACACTTTCACACCTTTAGAGGACATCTGACAACACCTTCGACTGGAGAGTGGTGATGTGACTAAAATAGACGCCTGGATGTTTGTTGTGTCCCATTGTGTTCTATTTTTGTGCTTCGTCCCCGTCTGTGGTGTGTGTCAGACCAGTGAATGTTTGGATGCCATGCTATTGAATGCAGTTCACGTTTTTCTATCATCCTTAATCATATCCAGGAAGCTTAGCTAAGCTGTAGCTCATGTTAAGCTTGACTGTAAAGCAGCTCTGATTTGTCATTCCGTTACAGCTTTGTATCATCATCATCATCATCATCATCAGGTTAAACTGTGTGTTTGAGTGGTGTAAAGACCAAAACCGTATGCCAGGCTTTAATGTGTGACAAAGTAATCTCAACTCAAGGTCCACTCCAGGCTTTCAATCTCATCTCACAGTCTTTATTGATGAATAGACCTGGCTCAGGTGTCCCCTCATGACCTCAGTGTAGAGCATGAAATCCTTGATATGGGGGAGGATCATTTCAAAGATAGTCTTTGGCCTTGTGATGACATGAATTCTTTTCTCACATTATCATCTCAAGGTCAGGAATGAACTCCAGCTCTCAAATAGAAAAATATCACAGGTCTTTGCGGAATAATTCAACATTAAGCTCATTCACATCCTCTCTTTTGTTTATTCATTCATTGATACCGCTATCATGTTTGTCCTTATGAAACTAGAGCCAGCAGATGATTAGCTTAGCTTAGCAACTTGGTGTGGTCTCAGTTGGACTTTGTTCCTCTGTGTCTGGGTTTAGACAGCAGCTCCAGGCCCCTGACAGACTTCCATGTTATTTGTCAGTCAGCCACTTAGTCGGCCCACTATAAAATCAGCTAGCCGGGTGAGCTAGCTAGGCAAAAGTTCAGCCAGAAATTGAGTCTGACTGTGAGCCAGCGTGTCAGTCATCCAGCCAATTGGTCAGTAATTTAGGCAGTCAGCTATCTTGTCTGCCAGCCAGCTCTTTATTCAGTCATACAACAAACTTACCAATGCATTACATAATTAGTTACTGTAGTATGAGTCACAACAAAACATATTACCTTTCTTATTTATTGAACCAGCATCAAGTCTTATTGTAAAGTGAGAATTGCTCCTTAGTCACAGCATGAATTGCCAAAATCATCACTATTTTTCTAACATGTTGAAATGACTCAGTCAGTATTTCATCTTTTTTTCTGTGACCTCCTTTCTCTGCCTTTCCCTTTTCATCTCCATTCTTTAGCTACTTTTTTTCTCTTGTACAGCTGTGAAGCTATGGTTGTTACTTTTTATGGTTGGCTTTGTTATCTTTTTTTTTTCTCCTTGCTTAGCCTCTCTTTCAGGGGGAATAACAGCAAAAGCCTCTATTTATGTCTCACTGTACTACATTGCATAGCAACAAGAAACCCATGTGACTAACCCCTGGAGCAACCCCTAACACCAAGACGGTCCTGCAGTATGATCTCCTACTAGTTTCATGTCATTAGATTTTTCTCCCATCCTCTCCTCTCTTTTTTGTGTGCATCACTTGTTTGCTCTCATCTGCTACCTGTCAGAATCACTCAGTCTGCCCCTCAGTCTCCATCTAACTGCCTCATGCTTCATAAATCTGCCCATATGGCTCGATTTGGACACTTCACACAGTTTGGGATCCACATAGATCCCAGTGGTGGATGTTTTGGACACCGGCAGTAAGAACAGTGGATGTTGCGTAATAGGATGCACTAACAGGGACCAGCCTGTTGGAACAGAAAGCTTTTTTAAAGGGGAAGCTTTTTATCCCCCTTCATTTCCATCCCATTTCCCACAGTTGTAAACATGCACTTACCTTTAAGAGGTTGAGAAGGAGAGACAGGGCGAGAGAGAGTGAGAGAGAGAGAGAGGGAATGTCACCTGACAGGAAGTGAGTCTGGACAGATCGATGGTGTATGGGAGATCTGGTGTCCTGTGAGTCAGCACTTAGAGCAGAAGACGACACTACTGACTGACAGACAACACACACGCACTCTCTCTTTCTCACACACACACACACACATACACACACACACACACATACACAGAGTTAATAATATACTAGGTAAAACACATTAAGCATGCATAGGCACTCATTCACACCTGTCACAGGCTCACATGTGCATGCAAATGGATAATCAGTGACGGTCCAACAGCACACACACACACAGGGTGAAGGGTGCACACACCACATAGTTAAACGTCCTCCTGTGATGTGCTATCAAGCCGTCAATGTCGGGGTCTTCACTCTGAGTGGGCTCATTCCTTCAGTTTGATTTTGTCTAACGTGGAGCTGTTCTGTTCAAACGGCTCATTGTCCATGTTCTTCTGCTTTTATCAGTGACCAGCTGCTGTAATGAGTGTGCTCAGCTGTGTGGCTATAACATAAACCAGTCAGAGGCCTTTTTGTTTGTGGACAGAGAGAGGACAGCCCCCTCCACAAGAAGTCATCAATAACAATAATTACAAGAGGCCAAAGAAACACAATGAGGATGGACACTATCTAAACACTGATCAGAGGATTTTCTGTCCGTGACTGGTGAACAGTTTATATGGATGAGAGCAAGATAATGGAAAATCCAGGGTTGATGATGGAGGTCTTTGTTTGAATGGAAGTCATTAGAAAGGATGGCATGGGTGGATGAAATACAACAGTGTGATACTACTTTTATCTATCAATTTACTGCATGCAAAATGCAGTAAACAGAAGAAAAATTAAATTAAATTGGTGTTTGGTGTGAGCACCCACTTCCTTTAATGCAGCTCCAGCTCTTCTTGGTACACTTGCACACAGTTTTTGAGGGTACTTGGCAGGTAGGTTGTAGTCCCAGACTGACTCCATGGTGTTGAGATCAGGGCTCTGTGGGCTCTTTTTTTTAACCATCTGGATCACTTCCTGTCAGAAGAGAAGTTTTTCTTTTCATCAGCAAACCTCAGATGACGTTTTCCTATGAAACCACTGTTGGCAGGATACTTGTTCTACATTTGTTTATGAGGAGTAAACAAATACAACAACAAGTAGCAGTATTGCAAAAAAAAAAAGAAGTCCGACAGGGTAACAAACACAAGCAGTCATACAGGTTTTAAACAAATCCCCAGGTTATGCAGACTCATTTGGATGAGACAACAAAAGTGACCAGTCAACTTATGACACAATGTGTCCACTGTAAACATCCGTCTGAATTTACAGACTCACTTGATTATTCACCTTTGACCTCCTGCTGTAGTTGTGTGTAGTGTACCTGTGCAACATTTAGTTTTATCTCCAAATGAAGTGGTTTAGTGGATGTTGCTAAATGCTTACAACCTGATGTTGTTGTGTTCCCGCTTTGCAGCAATTATCTTGATGAGTACAATGTTATCATAACCAAAGACCTGAATTGTAATCAAACACAATTATACTGTGGGGAGAAACATTCAATAGTCTTGGAATCATTGCCTGTCTTCATTATTAAAGGCACTTTGTGCAGTTTTTCTCACCCACATGGAAGAGACTGCAGGGAAATACCAAGGAAGGGAAGGGAAGCACTAAATGTGTAGTTTTAATGACCTGTATCCAAATGTTGTTGTTTGTATTACTTTTATTGCTGTAATGAATGTAGACATTCTGTGACAGTTTTGGGGCAGTGTTAGGGGACCAGCACTGTGCTTATGTGTTTTTCCATGAGTGTGGGCACATTCAGGGGCGTCTGTGTGAGAGAGACTAATGGCCCGGAGCCAGGCGAGGGCCTGCGGGGGGATAATTGCTCGTCAAAGCTACGGCACGAGTCATTACCACGGATTTAACCTCTGACCCTCCCGCAGCGGGCTGACCGGAGCCAATGACAGCCCTGGGTTCCATTATTGGGAGCAGCGAGACACAAGCAGGGGTTGTCGGCTGTCACATCTGTGTGTGTGTGTGTTTGTTTGTGTGTGGGTTTGGCTCTCTCTGTTTCAGTGTTGGTCACCTTTGACACTGTCTGTTTATATTATCCTCCTAACATTGCTGTGTCAACATACACACCAGGCCACCTACAAAATACTTGATATATTTCTAATTTGCCTTGCCAAATGCATTTTGGAGGAATTGTAATTGCTGCCCAGATTATGTTTACTAGCAATTTGTTTTCTATCCAGGAAATGTGACGTCCCCTTATTGCGCAGAAGTTATAGTGAGGTTGAGTTTGGGTTTGGGTGGTTGCGTGTACAAAACACAGGTCTTTGACATTTGAGAGTTGAGCTCACATCCTGCATCATTTGCGTTGTTAAGTTTTGGCTACTAAAATCCATGGTTAAAGCAGCCTTGCTGTAGCATTTATTGTAACTGTCAAAGAGTCAAAGTGTTGTTAATTCATGCATCCAGATAACATCAGCATTAATTTGTGGTTGTGTTTCCAGTCACCTAACAAAAATATTTGGCTTTTCAGCTGCTAAATGCTCCAATATATATATTCACCAGCTGGTTGCTAACTTTGTTCCTCTGCCATTTAGTGCTGAGCAGATAGTGTACAGTGGGTTTATCTTCAGCTTTTTCCTGAAAACAGCTGCCTCCTGCAACTAGAAATAATCACTCAGAGCAGTGAGAGTGAACCAGAACAGTTAAGTCGTTGGCCTGAAAACCAAAACAATGAGCTAAAAGATGCTGAAATGCCTGATAAAGCCAGAGAGTTGGTGATAATTATCTGTGGCTTTGTCTCTACAAGTGACACCTTTCACATTATATGAAGCCATTTGTAGCTGTGGGACGTTTTAAAAAGTAAAAATATGTTATGTCTTTGTTTCAGCATAGCGACTTTTTCAATATTTAACTAAGTCCACCATCTTTGTCTAACCCTAGCAATTGTCCTGGAGTTGCCAAATCATAAAAACATTAGTCGTGCTCTATTCAGCAGCACTGCCCACTCTCTCGTTTCTTTTTCCCTTGCCGCTGTTTGTCATTCTGGAGGTGTTTCTTGCGACCACCTGGATGCAAAAACAACCTGCGTCCTGCAGAACAAACAAACAGAAAACCATTGATTTGCTTCGCACCTTTTGACAGACTCAGCCAGACGTGTCCGACACCATCAGAAATACACCCTCTGTGTCACATATTAAAAGTTGTTTCTCACTCGCGGCTTTCGTCCGTCAACAGAAGCCCACACAATAGCGCCATGCATCACTGACCCCAATGCATCATACTCTGTGTGACTGACAGCACCACGTGCCTCGCCACACACAGATTGAGCCTCCATGATGGATTACAGAATGGATTATGATGGATTATAAATCTGGCATTCACACGTAAAAAACACACAAACAGTCTCTGGCTCAGCTGTACCAACAGACTTGGGACTCATTGTGTTGTGGTTCGCTGCAGGGTGAGATCACTTTTTTAGTTTGTTTGTTTTACTGGCCTCAGATCAGAGCTGCTTCAATCTGATGCTCACCTTTATTTGTTTAACAGAACTTGTGTGTTTTCTCATTGTGCGCTCTGGTGAAAATAGAAAAAAGAAAACAGTTGGAGATGTCACAGTTTGCTTCTTTTGAGTGTGACTCTAAATGTGTTGCTATGGAAACGTACATTCCCCTCCACGTCCTCTTCCCTCTCCCACGGCTCTTCGTCTTTCTTCTTCTTGGTCAATTCATTACGGATGGAGAGAATTTGTTCTTGATTGACTCAATTGGATCTGAAAGGGTCTGAATATTTTAAAGGGAAGTCTCGTTTTCAGCGAAACTTCAGCTTTCTATTCAAAATTCATTTATGCATAAGTGCATGACTGAATGAATCCAAACACCACCATCTGTCTGAAAACAGAGGAGGTGCTGGATGATATAGTGCAGGGGTGTTTGGCTGTAAACTAACAATGTGTATTTGACCACAAAACTAGAGACAGTTTTAGATTTATGATTCAAAGATGGCAACGTGCAGCAACTCTGTCTTTACACACACACATTCTTCACCAGATTGAGGCTGGATGAGTCCATGCTGCATGGCCATAACCGTGACAGAGTGATTTAATGTCACATTTAGAGACACACATATATTCTGCCCTGCACCAGCAGCACATTCCCACCTCTTATCTCCTTTGCTTTCCCACTCAAGCAAATCCACAGCGTGTTAGTCTTAAGCCCTTACAGCCACCTATAGCTCCTGTCCTGTAACCTTCGCCGACTGCCACCGCTGTTACTGCTAATTATGTGGCCAGGATTTCAGGGCGAGACGAGGAACATGACTGGACCAGACAGGTTAACATGGACTCCTTGAATATGCTGCCTTACCTTTCTGCTTAGTTAGAGAGGAAGGTGAGGAGGAAAAAGGTATTTTAGTGAATTTAGCGGTTTAGATCTGACAGATAACTGACAAGATACAGAAATGTCACATCAAAGTTTTTTTTTACATCGCTTACAGTTTATTATATAATACCTAGGGATGTAACTAACTTATTTTCTTTATCGTTATCAATATAATCTGCTCATCATTTCCCCAATTAATCACTTAATCATTTATTTATTTATTTCTATAAAATGTCAAACCCAAGGCGGTTTCTTCAGAGTATTTGTTTTGTCTGAAACCAGTGGTCCAAGACACAAAGATATTCAGTTTACTATTACATTAAACAAATAAAAGCAACAGATTCTTATATTTAAGGGGCTGGAGAAATAATTTCCAAAATTTATTAATTGGCTAATTGTTCTAGCTCTAACTGAAATCCAGCTCTTTTTCATGTGTGTCATTTGTCATTTACATTTCCTTTATTCTACACACACACACACATACACACACACAGGATATATATTTTCTTCATTGTTCAAAAGTTTCCTCTTGGATTTTGGGAAACAATGGTCAACAATTGTACAGATAGGGTAATAAATTAAAGGGAAAATCTGAATAAATAAGTAGAGATCCATAACAAATGCAGATGCCTCCATACAGCTATACAGCACAATACAAATTAAGCAAATATAATAACATAATAATAACATCCTATAATCCTATTCTACCTCATATATATATATATCCATGTATAGATAGGTTGTTCATACCCACCTCACCCTGTGGGAGATTTTGGACCAATGTGTTAGACAGTACTTTCATTTACTTTAACAGCAGTCAAGTTGCATTGTGGGTAATGTAGGCGCCATGTTTTAAACTATTCATCACAAGTCTGACATCTGCCGTTTGTATATCAGTCTATCCAGTAGAGGTAGAGGTAACCTAAACAGACCAGTATGCTGTGAAGGCGTGGTGTAGAATTAGATGGTATAACTGTCACTCTTTCTTGCCTGGCAAAAGCTCTGCCTTTTTCCTCTTTCTCTTGTAAACCCTGTGTATAAAATGTGCGGTCATGCCTGTTTTTTGGGGGTCAAAGTCATTCTGTGTAGTAAATTATTGAGTGAAGCAGATGTCAGAAAGGCAGGCTGAGAGGAGGGGAGTACAAATCATCACAAAATAACAGCATTCCCTGAAATAAAACAGATATATAACAGTGCTTAGACGATCAACAGATGAATGTTTCCCCTCCTCTCCCCCGCTGTTGGTGTCTGTCATATATTCTCCTTTTGCATGAACTCATGTAGCAGGACTCTTAATGCGACCTTTACTGGTGATAAATATGTGGCAGGCTGCTGGAGTATAGAATAAAGAGCAGCACTCCTATTTAACCTTTTTTTACAGTACAAATGCTTCGGGCAAGATGCCCTTTTGCAGCATTCATTGAAGATAACAATGTTATAAAGCATAGCGGCTGCAAGAGAGTTCTGGCTTTATGGGAAGATTAGATTGCTTTGCCCTGGTGGGTTTTCATTCTGTTACAGTCTTTAATAGTTTAGTTGACTCTATAACCCTTAAATCTGGAGTTAAAGGGGAGGAATGAGTTTTCTTGACTTCACACGCCTCAATTATTCATCATTCAGAGAGTTAATTTGGACGAGTTAAGGAAAAAGCAGAATGAGAAAAAAGCAGGATATGGGAAAGGGAAAATGGAACAAATGAAGGAGAAACAGAAAAGTGATTTAAAAGTTATCAAAAGATGCTGAGACTAAGAACGACAAGCACTGAGGAAAATCCACAGATATGAAGCAGGTGAGATTGAATCCTTTTCCCTGTAATATGTGGTTTGCAACATTAGACACTCACACCTAACAGTGAATCACTGCCATTTGACGATTTGCTGGTAGAGTAGAGCTGCTGTAGATGTGATGAATCATAAATCAAAAGCTAAGAATATGTTCTGGAGGGAAGCTCGACTAGCGTGTGCTCAAGTGATTCAGCTTTTGATTGAGAAAGAGCGGCAAATGAAAATGTGGATTTGAGAGAGTGCAGGTTAAGGAGGGAGTGAAATGAAAGACGATTGCAGGCAGGTTCAAGAGCGCAACTATGGTAAAAGAAAAGAGAAGTATGAGTCTGACAGAGAGGGGATATCAGTGGAATATGCTGCGCGCACTTCCAGTCTCTTCACTTTTTTGCCTTGTTCTCCCTGCACGCTCAACCCTTCCCCCATCTCCTCTGTTCATCATCTTCTGAGAGCTGCAGCGAAGGGTGGTGTTAAGCCACTTCCAGCCCTCCGTCCAAAGCTAATGCATTTCCCTTAAATATTTCAATATGCTCCTCCTCTGTTCTGCAAGGTTGAGTACAAGCTCTCCCTCGGCTGGCGCCCACAGAGGCGCACTGCCACCGAGCGTTAGAAACAACTGCTGAAGACTCACATCAAAAATGGGAGGATGTGGGAGGACTGCAAGATAGGGGGATATAGATTATAGATTGAGGTGTTATTTTAAATGCATCAAATAACCAATGTGTGTTGTGTGACCATACGTTTTTATTTTTATGTGAGCGCACTACGATTTGCTGCACTTCCTGCTCAGATGTAGAGCTGTGTGCTGGCTGATGCAACGTGGAGCAAACTTGTATTGTTTGTCAGATGTGGTTCCGCTCAGCAAAATCTGCTCTGACAGGCACTCCAGTGAAGCACACAAGCACAGACACGAAAGGCCTGTGAGTTAACCCAATCCACACATGAAAATAACACCTGAAAAATCCACTTCCCACTTTACAAGCTGTTATGTAAGACAAAAACCCTTGCGCATCACTCTGTGCGTGTGTTTGCCTTTGTCAGACTGTTCAAAGACACATCCAGCAGTAGCAGCAGGAGCAGCGAGTGAGGCATTTATGGTTCAGTAATTTCAGATCTTCATTACGGTCTATACCTGTCCTCCCTGGGCCTTTTCTTCTTCTCCGTCTGTCTCCCCATCGCCTCGTCACTCCTGCCATTACATTTCATGGCATCAGCCGTCGTGGGGCTGGGCCCAGAGGAAGTGAAATATCTCTGTTGATATGTCGCTCTCCCCTGTGGGTGGGTGGACATCAATAAAATCTTGCATTATAGCCCGACACACACACACACGCACAGAAACGTACTGTACTCAACATAAAGATTATACACACTGCACACACACTGTACTGTATTACGGGCTATACATTTAATCAGGGTGACAAGTAAACACACAGGCAAACACAGACAGAGTATATTCATTAACTTGGGGGGTCACTTAGTGGTGTGTGTGTGCCAACTATAATCTGTCTGGTATTGATCTTAAATATAATAAAGGAAAATATTGATGTGCTCTCTGTTCTCATATGTGTTCTAGTTGCAGAACCAGTAACCGGAAAAGCCTCATCCTGACCAGTACATCCCCCACCCTGCCACGGCCACACTCTCCACTGCCTGGACACATGGGTCAGTACATAGAAGTTATAAAGTTGACATCGCACAGTGCCAGATTTAACAGTGTGTTGGGCTCATTTTATTCATTTTTTAAAAATTTGGGCTATTTAGCTGTTTGTTATTGAAAAACTACTACTGTAAAATGAATAAAAATGAATTTAATTATACAGAAAGCAGACATGAAAAGAAGCATTTGCTGTGTAACCACTCTGTAGTTGTTTTTTACTTACCTATTGGGACTCTGGTGTAACTCTGGTGTTTCAAACCTTTATTTCACTTCCTGTTAGTGGATTTTTATAGCTGAAAAAAACACAACAGCTATGAGGACATAAAATCTGGGTGAAAGTAGAATTAAACTACCCAGCTTGTTTACATGAAATATTGATATTTTTAGTTTTGTCATGCCCATTATTATTTTAACATTCAACATAATGTTTCAACAAATTATGCTACATCTCTTCTAACTACATTTTTATATTAAGCTTATCAAACGTATCAAAATGGGAAAAACAAGCAACAAATGTCAGAATCACCGACTACTGTATGTTTACATGTGTACAAGTATCGTGGCTTTGAGTCCTGTTTTTGATCATATTTATAATGTTTACATTGAACATGAAAAACCTGCTTAGTCAAGTCCATGTTTACATGATTCAAGATCTAGGTTTCTGATTGTCCTGCCTGTGGGTTTGTCTTGATTTCTCACAATTTCGGCCTCTATGTTCTGTACCAACAAAGACTTGTTTACATGCAGCAGTGTCCTGGTTTCTGTCAGACTATTCCAGGTAGCATATCTAGGTTTCTCCAAGCTGGGTCTTATTAGATGATGTTCACATGCAAAACGTAAACACACTCATCGTATTAACAACAACTCTTTAACATTTAAATATGCAGCTAATGATATGAAAGCTTACTGTTGTCAGTTGTCAAAGTAAAGCAAAGCACTTTCCGGTAGTAGTCGGGAATACTGACCATCACAGCAAGAAATGGAAACATTTCTCACTGTGCAAAGAGCTTGAACAAATGCTGATTCATCTTAGGCTCCAGCACAGTCTGAGAGAAATGAATCTGGGGTACTGTTAAAAAAAACAAACCTCTATAGAGAGGTGCTGTGGTATAAAAATGTTTTGGCACCCCTGCACTAGAGGTCAGCATGAACGAGACTCTCAGCTAGTGTTAAGTTGCTCTTTAACTTAATCTTTAATTACTTAATACTGCAGGATGGGATCAGGGATAAGATTATTGCTGTAGGTGTCACAGTGAAAATATAAAGGTATATTGTTTTTATGATGACCATAACAGTGGTTTCTCTGTTTATGACTGAGGCCACAAATTCTGGGGCCCGCCCTCTCATTGGTCTTGATGCCAGCTGATAGGAATACAATATTTCCTTCAACGAGCGGCTGAATAAATGAAATGGGAATGACTTGTAGAGTGTACCTAAAACATAAAAGTGTATGTTTTCTGTTCTCTTCTGTCCATATGTATTTCAACAGGAAGCAGTCCGTTGGACAGCCCGCGCAACTTCTCACCAAGCGGACCTGCCCACTTTTCCTTCGCCTCTTCTCGAAGGTTGGCATCCCTCCTGTATTCACACGATAAGTCACACATGCAACGTTACAAAAACAGTGCTAAGCAGTTGAGCGAAATTGTTGACAGGATTATTTATACACGCACACATACTCACACAGTCAAACCCTTCAGGGAGTGCACCCGCTCACACATAGACATGCAAAATTAAACTGCACTATCTTTGTCCTTCGCCGCTCCCGCCGAGTGTCTGTGTGACAGAGGCGTGACAGCAGGCCGAGATGAATGAGGCGGGGTGCCAGGATTTTGCCCAAACGTGCATCCCTCATCACTCACTCAGAGGAAGTGTCAGAATCGGGGATGGCTGGAGAAGGCCTGAGGGAAGAGAGGAATAAAGGGAGCAAAAATATAGTTGGATGAATTGAAAG